>JAJONR010004969.1:0-22318 GCA_029582245.1 Solanum etuberosum | reverse complement strand
TTTTGATTTACCATCATTTGATTTAATAAAAATGTTACGAAGAAAATTTAAAATTTTATTTTTCAACAAGTATATAATGTGGATCCACAATCATTTTTTATTTCGATTTTATATATTTAGTGAAGTTTATTGTTTCAGATGGGATTTATATAAATTATAAAATTTATTTTACTTTTTGTTATTTTTATTCTAGGTTTATAAAAATTCTTCAAACTAACATACAACTATAACAATAATAAGCTCAAATTGATTTTTTAAAAAAAATTATAAGTAATTTTAAACTTAATATAATATTAATAAAAAAAAATTAAAAAAAAGCAGCAAACGCACATTTAATTTCTCTTGCATTATTTTATATTTGTTCTAACTCAATTTATTGTGTAAATATATTTTTTCTCTCTTGTTAGTGATAGCATTCTAGCTTTAAAATAAATAAGTGCCCCATTTATTAATGTGTTAAGAAGTTAATGAAGTCTCACACACTTTTTATTAATTGTGTCTCTACCATGATAAAAAAACTCCACGACTCACGAGTTAAAAGCTGCTAGCTATTTGTGAATTTTACCCTTAATGTAAACTACATATACCTGGCTGATCAATGCTATAATTATTGTGTATTGAAAGGTCAAGGCCAAAACTCATCAATTTTGACTGGTAATGTCAACTTAAGGTACTCTCTCGGTCTCGATTTACTTGTTAAGATTTGCTAATTAACACATCTATTTCCTCCGTTTGTATTGACTTGTCAAATTTTGACTTAACATACTTATTAAGAAAATCATGATTAGTATAGTGAGTTAATCATTTCTCTCATGTTAATTGATAGGTCCCAAACATATTTACTCATTACATTTTTCAAAGTCATTAACTTAATGTTAATAAATTGAGGATATAATTGGGAGAGGGGAAGGAGTATTGTCCTTCCTTAATTTGTCGAAAATGACAAATAAAAGTAGAAATCAAATTAGAAAATATTTGAGAAGTAAATCGAGACGGAGGAAGCAACTAACTGTTTGGATATATACTATTAACCAGATGTTTATTAGTTATAATATTTATTATAGAATCATTATTTATTTAGTTTTAATAAAAAATTTAATAGATCATATATTCGTTTATGGTGTCTGTTTACTTATATAATAGATGATTTAGTGTATAGAGTTTTAGCTTATACATAGAGGATTAATCATTGGCTTTTACAAGTATAATTTTTTTTTGTTGACAATCTAAGATGGAAATTAGACATGCCATCAGTAAGATTGTAGCACAAGATATATATAATTTATCTTGATTATGGAAACATTATAGTTCCAACTTCTTGTGCTAGTGCATTTTGTATGTATTGAACGAGATCGAGTAGAGATACTTGTTTTAGACTGACTGACAAAAGCATATTCTCTAAATTGTTAAATGTACTTATATTCTTAATCCTGATATAACTATTATGATTTATATGTATTAATTATTGTTTTGATTTATTAAAAGGTGAGATTCTGAGATGTGTCAATATGTCTGGTAGATTGGATGATAATAATACATATTGGTGAAATAATAAATTAGTTGATGGAATCCATGTCTCGATATAAAGATTGATGATATGCCTTTTTGATAAGCTTATAAGTTTTGATCGTGTCAAATCTTGCAAGTGGATCTATGAATTCGGCACATGAAATAAGTTAAGCAGTGCTCTAAGAAAAAATTAATCATTGAATTAAAGTAATTTAATTTATTGATTAGTATATGTAATCTTAACATGATAATTACATAAGTGTTTAATGTTGATCAATTACATAAATGAAGGAGTGCAATTACGAATATTTAGTGGATGATTTGTAATTTATTATTATAAAAATAATTCAAATTAATTATTTTGAATTATTTCCATAATAGGAAGCTATCAATAATTAATTATGTGGTCCCTATCGTGTCCATATTTAACTAATCTCATAATCCTATTTTCTAGAGAAAAAAAAGGGGAAAAGAAACGTGACTTTCTTGCCGTTGAAAGTAACGTGTGTTTCTTCTTCTACCGGAGTGGGAAGAAATCTCTGTAAGATATTTTATAACCTAACTAAAGAATAAGGTTTTCTATACAATATTTGCTCACCCAAGTATTGAGAGAGTTCGGATGTGAACTTAGGGATCATTGTTCACACTTCAAGAGGTAATTCTTGAATTGAATTTCAGCAAGTTTATGTATTCTAACATGATTATACGTGTTCTAGCATAAATATATTAATTATTTATTATTCATGTAAGAAGTATAATTCTGATATTCGGTCTATATATAGTTTTCTAACATTAACTAGGGACCGAAAGAATAAATCAATTTTTTATGGTTTTTTTCTCATTTTGTTTCTACACCCCCCAACCCCTGGCCCCCCAACACAAAGTCATTGAATCCGAATAATTAACGAACAAGGAACTCATACAAGTCATTAAGTCAATTTATGAATGGATTTGGGAATTTACCTTTGACAGAAAAAAGAAGTAAAACTTTTGACGATTAAACCAGTTTTATCCCTTAATTAAATACTAATTAATGTGAGAGAGAGAGCACGATAGATGTCAGTTTCAGAATTTCCCCTTATCTTATATCCAAATATTCCACTTGAGTTTCGTCTCTTATCAGCGGACTTATTTGGTTTAACAAAATTTGTACCACACGCAATAAAAAGCCTCATGTATTTTGTAGGCAAAAGATAAGATCAAAGCAAAATGAAGAAAATAAACTCTTAACCATAATCATTGTTTGTTAAGAAAGCAATTTTAATTGATACAAAAACCCAACAGTGCGCTTCTGTTTTTAATCAGAACTTTTAAAATAGATAAAAAAAATTATTTTTTTTCGATGAACCTTGCCATTACAAAACTAAATTAATCGAAACGAGTTCAAAATATGAATGATTAAAGCTGATTAAATAAAACAAAAGGGGCGCAGTTGCTTATTCTACACCCAACCTAATGGACCCATCCCTAAAACATTCTTAGCCAAAAAATTACTAATAAGTGGCACTAACAAAGATGGGTCATCTCTTTCATTAATTAACAACCCAATTCAATTAATACAGACACCTAAACAACTCATAATTTTTTTTTAAAAATAAAATAAAAAATAGTCTCTTTCTGTCCACACAACACAACACATGATCTAACTTCCCCGAAAACCCCTCATATATTCCTAGCATTCAATTCAATTTGCCCATCATTCTTTCTAGCAAAAAAAAACAAAAACAAAAAAAAAAACTTTTCAAAATATTAAATATTCAACAAAAGATACTCATAGTGTATATATATATATATATTTATAAATATGTGTTAGAACTTGGGAGCTCTAAAGGAATTAGCAGTTCAACAAGAAGAGAGAAGAAGAAGAGTTTTTTTTTTTTTTCCTTGTTGAAGTTGGTAAGCTAGTTATTTTGTAACCGATAATATCAGTAACAGTTGAAGAAAAAACTAAAAAAAAGGAGTCTTTCAAATTAAGTTACTGCTATTTCTCACCTATATATAGAGTTGTTTATTCGTACAGAGAAAAAAGTTTGACTTTTTAATCAAGACCTCTTCTCTGTTTGTTTTTGTTGTCAAATGTATCAGGTAACAAACTTTGATTTCTTAATTGGGTACGTTAGCAGGTGAAAACCCCCCAAACACCCCTTCTTCCTCCATCTTCTGCAATAATTCTGGATTATCCTAAAATGGTGAGTCTTTTTTTTTTCAGTTTCAACCCTGTTTTTTTTTCTCTGAATACTGTTTTATTGAATTCTTGGAACTCTGTTCTTCAAAATTTCTGAGCAAAAAAGAAAAAAAAAACTAATCTTTTTGTTACCATTTCTGTATGTATATGTTTTGTAAATTAAATTAAATTTGCAGGAGAATATGGGTGTTGAGAAACAGAGACTATTTGGAGAATTTGAAGAAAAGGGTGTCGAGGAAATTTGTGTTTCTGATCATATAAATGGATTGCAGTACACAAGCACAAAATCAGATAGCTTTGTTGTGGACATGGAACGATTTTCTCATATCATAGAGAAAGACATAAATGCCAATTCAAGAATTACTGTACGTTTCCCTTTTTCATTTTTTGGTCTCTGTTTTTCTCTGAGTTTTTGTTCATACTCCTGACAAGTTCTTGATTCAATTCACAATTTGATTCAAGTTTATCCTAATCTTAACCCCCTTTGTTAAAGTAATGAGAAAAGAACTCATTATTGGTCATTTTTTGTTTACTGGGACCAAGTCTTAACAGCTACTGATATCTTTAATTTATTTTTATAAAAAGATGGACCTGATGAAGAAGAAGAAGAAGATAGATTTTGAAACTTTGGAGAATACCCCAAAAGTTTTAGTATATGATTTTTAGGGTTAATATTTGAAAAGTTACTCAACTTTGATTCATCAACAAAGTTAACAAAGTTTGTTTTGTATCAATAAAATCATCCAATTTAAATCTTTGTTTCCATAAAATCGTTCAGCTAAATTTATCACTAAAAAATTAATACAACAAAATAAATTATTTTCAAGTCATATAAATATGAACTCACAATGAATAAAATTAAAGAAAAATCATCAGAAAAAACTTATGAATAAACTTAATTAGTGAAATAAATACTATAATATTATTATTTATTTAAGAGTTAAAATGTATGATGATGAACATTATTCTAACCATAAATATTAAGTA
The DNA here is from genome assembly GCA_029582245.1 of Solanum etuberosum. NCBI lineage: Eukaryota > Viridiplantae > Streptophyta > Magnoliopsida > Solanales > Solanaceae > Solanum > Solanum etuberosum. The sequence goes on along the minus strand of JAJONR010004969.1, from coordinate 17,637 downwards.
TGATATTATCATTGGCTTAATGACTACTACAATTTTGTTTTTGTAAGACGTCAATTTTTTGATAACCCAGTGACCAAAACAATTTAATATTACAGTTATTAAGCCTATGGTTATATCATTTTTCTATATGACAATGATATATCCTACCATTTTTGTTAATGACAACTTTTTACGATTCTTTTTATTTTTAGAAAAACATCCATTACAATACATTTTAAATTTTAAATTTAAATATATTGTAATATCATAATATATTTTTCACTAATTAAGTTTGTTCTTGAATTTTTTAATGAGTTTTATTTAATTTTATTTATTTGTGGAGTTCATATTAATGGCATAAAAATAATAAATTTAATTGAGTAATTTTACTGATACAAAGGCTTAACATGAGTTATTTTATTGATACAAAATAAAATTTAACGACTTTACTAGATAAATTCTGAAAGTTGAATAACTTTTTTGAGATATTAGCTTATGATTTTTATTGGGATCTTTACTATTCACTGTTACTTTTTCTAGTTGGTAATATAAATTATACATTAGATATATATATGGGGACTATTTTTAATTTAAAATATTGCTATTTATTTTGTTTTTTCTGATATGAATTTGATTTTCCAAAGTTGCAGAGGAACCTTTCAAGAAAAGGATCATTTCGAAGCGGCGAGAAGAAAACAAATTCAAATGCTGTCAATGAGAAAGACACCAACTTCACGGCAAATTCCCCTAGAGGTAATACTTTTCTTTTTCTCTTTATTTATTTTTAATATATATAATCGGTTAACTTATTTGAATGGTGTAATATATATATAAATAAATAAAAAAACAAAGAAGTGTTAAAAACAAAAACAATTATTAAATTTGTATTCGTCTACCTGCGTTTCTGTTTCTTTTACAAAGGTATTTAATAGTCAAAAGTGAAAGAAAAAGACTATATAATATGACCCCTTCGATATTTTCTCAAAATTAGAACACTTCCAAATCAAAAGGAATCGGATTCTTCTCTACATTTATTATTCCTTGTACTAGTTTTTTATCGTTGTTTTAATTTATATGATGAATAATAAATTCTCACTCAACTAGAAGATCCATGTGGGGAAATCCGCTCTGTTTTTTTTTGTCTTTTCATATGTCAGTATTACAAGATACAGACTTTGTTCCAACAAGTATTTAATGAGACAAATCATTCTATTCCTATTTTTTTTATTAGTTAAAGATTGTGCTAATACGCCATTATTTCTTAATCAATATATAAACTTTCAGAGCCTTCATTTTCATATTTTTTTTAGGGTGTAAAATAACTACAAATTTAAGATTTAAACTCAGTGAATTTGAAATGAATAACACGTAGAGTTCAAGTCAGAAGCAGCAAGTGCGAAACTGTGCGACTATACTCATTATTAATAATTTATTGCATAATGCAATGGGTCCAATTAAAGTTCATAAGGTCCAAGCTTGAAGACTTTTGTAACCTAAAATTTAGGTTAGAGCTTTTGTTAATCTTGTAGATATATGATTAATAATATAAAGATGCAGAGTGTCATTCCTTTTTGTTTGCGAAATTCATATTTTTTTTATAAAAAAAAGGGGGTTATCAAAATTATTGAGTAATAAAGAACCAATTAAGCCAAACATATACATAATGGGGTATAGTATATTCTAATTGTTTGTTTTTAAAATGGAATTAAAAATGCAGCAAGTTCATTGCTAGGAGGAGGTAGCACGCCAGAAAAACCCATGGTATTGATTACTAGTAGTGATCAACATGCCCCACAAACCCATAATCATCAGATCACTATAGTGGCCGGCCATGGCGGCGCCACCGCCACCGAAAGCAAAATTGGTGGCAGGAGATTCAGTTTCCGACGATCTACTAATTGGACCATTGATCCTAGGAGGATCCTTCTCTTCTTTGCTACATTGTGAGTTTCTCTCTTTAACTTCTTTACATAGGTAGTATATAATAATATTCTTTACGAGTTTAAGTTATATGCACAAAGTTTTGAGTTGAGTGATTTAATTGATATAAAATAAAGTTCAATGACTTTGCTAGATAAATTCACATAGTTGAGTGACCTTTTAAGATATTAACTCAAGAATTAATGGGTTATCTAATAAAAATGATAACTAAAACTTCTGATTTTATCTTAGAACACACGTTTCATAAGTGTTTTTTTTTCTTCTTTCAAACATCGTGTCATGATGTGAAACACAATCACATAAATTAGAACAAAGAGTATATATATGCTATAACAGGTTTAAATGCACTAGTAATTAACATCAGTTGGCCGGTGTGACTTAAAATTGTAGACTAACAATATTTTGTTGCTTAATTTATGTCTTTGACAGGTCAAGTATGGGAACAATGTTATTGATTTATTTTACATTATCCATTGCCAAACTAAATGGAGAAGACATTGCTGATCTTAATGGATGATATATATAGCATGAAAAAGGAACTAGTTAGTTCTAACTCAGAAGCCTGTATATTATATAAATGTAGAAGCTGCAGAAGAGACATGAGCATAACAAAGAAAAAGGGCTAAAACTAGAGATAGAGCTTCCATTAGCAGAGTTTCAAAAGAGAAGAACAGAAAGCCATCATGACAAATATTGGCAATATCCTGTTTTAATGAATGGCAGAGATCACAAACAAATGTGTACCTTTTCTTTGATAGTTTCTCTTTTTGTAATATTTGATGAGCTTCCTCCCCTTCTTTTGTAGAGTTTAAGTTCTATGCACTGACAATGTAAAAAATAAAAAAAGTACTCAATCGAGTTACTTAAGTTAATTACAATTAAGGTTTTATGATACTATAGATTGAACTATATATTACTTCAAATCATGTCTGTAACCCCATGCCTCCCACTCATTTTTGTTCGAAGCCCTATTGCTTCTTTTACTGTTCTCTGCAGCTTTAATACAGGGCACATATACTATGACTTTGATCTGAATAGTACTAATAAAACCTTGTTAGTGGAGCATGATGGCATGGCACAGAATTATTTAAAATAAATATTAGTACTACTTAAAAGTAGGCATAGGAGCAGTGCACATTTATCAAACTAGATACTGATTGGGAAAAAATGTTCTCATAAGTATTAATACATCCTTATTTTACTTGATGATTTCTGCAAATATATATGAAGTTGTAAGAGGTTCAATAACTTTTAATTAAGCTAATTATGAGTAGTATTAATGAAAACAGACATAAATAAAAACATACTATAATTAAGCTAAATATGATTGGGATTATGTTTTAGGCTTTTAAGGAACCTCATAATCTGGACTCTGGATCCATTTGGACTTGAAGGTATATCTCTAAATCTTTAAGATCAAAGAAATCTATTTCAAATTCGAAAGATTTTAGTCCAAATGTTTGGGCTTCTAAACAGTGCAGGTTCCTAATTCTGGTGGCCCTTTTACTTGATCACTCACAACTTATAGGCCATATACATTGACACATACATAATAAAATATAACATCTATTGATTAGCTAAAGATTAAGCTTTACAACTGAACTCTGAAGCCCAATAAATTTGACAGTACCTACCTAAATATTCCAATGAAAAATACCAACATCTGAATATTTTCGTCCTGATAACCCATAAAAATTTCAAGGTCTCAATAGCCAGGAGTCCCATTTTTATACTACACCATCAAGAGATAGTTTAATTGCAGCTAAATATGTATTTTTGGAGGCAATTAGCAATTTTTGCAATGTTCTTAAAGCATATAGCTGACAATTGACTAATGCCGGTAAATGTTATAGCATCTTTTGTTAATATGTATTTTTATTGCCACTAAAAGTTAATTTTATTGTAGTGTACAATCGGCACATCTTTTGTCCAAAATTTAATTCACTTCTTTTTTAATCTAAAAATACTTTTTTTTCTATTTTTAACGGGTATGAATGATTGAAATTGGTTGAAAATACCTGGACGAAAACTGTATACAAAATTTGAGCAAGATTGGAGATGATTTGGACCGATTTGAAATCAAAATTCCTAATAGAGATCGAGTCGGAAAATATAACTCCAAAATAATATATATCACTTATGTATATCAAGTTTATTAGTGTATAAAACACAGATTTTCATAGAAATACACAAATATCTCTAACATACAAGGATAGTACCTATCGCCTCAACAACTCATTTTCACATATTCTTCGCCACAAAAATACCATAGCGACTCAACTCAATTCCATCATAATAAATTCAAAACATCATTTGAGATTGAGTTTAAATTCGTCTCCAAAACACCTTCAAAATTGATATTTAAGTTCGTGTTCAACGAAATCCAATTAATCATGGGTTAAACACATTAAGCACTTGATCCTTCAAACAAGGCCTCCACTCATGTGAAATAATTTGAGTAATCGATCAAAAAATATTACTCTCCAAGAAAGCAAAATTATATGTAAAGCCTTAATTAAAAAGTTTACCATTGAAGATGCTACAAAATCAGCGGTGGATTCAGGATTCTCGGCTTGTGGGTGCTCACTTATCTTAATATTAAATTGCTATAAATCACATAGTTTAAGTACATAATTATTTAAACCCGATATTTAAAATATTAATGAGAAAAAATAAGATTAATACTACCATAAAAAAAACTTTCAATTTTTGAAGAAAATGTTCTTGAAGGTTTTCTTAACCAAATATCCAAAAAATTTCAAGAAAAATAAGAAAAGTAATTGAACATGACGTTTTAATTTTGTCATCTCACGAGAAATTCATAAAACGTAAATGATATTAAGACTAAAAGTTAAGTATACAAAAGAAACTAAAAAGAGAAAAACATGTGAGTTTATATTGGGAGGGAAAGAAGAAAATAGAAAATAGAAAATGTGTAAATTTATAGTTGTTATTAGCGAGATTCAAAACCGTTGACTTCCCCTAAACCCAAGGTCTTTAAACCAGCCTTAGAACCAAAGCACCCAGTAGGAGACGCTGTCCGTCGCTTTTCTTTCAATTTAATTTTTAAAAATCCAGAAAAGCGACGGACTAAAGAACTCTGTCCGTCTCTTTTCTGGTATTTTAAAAAAATGAAACTCAGAAAAGCGATGGACTAAAGGACTGTCCGTCGCTTTTCTGGGTTTTTTTATTAAAAAAATCCAGAAAGGCGACGGACAAAACTGTCCTGTCCGTCGCTTTTTCTGTAATTTTTTTTATAGCAGAAACTTGCCCACCTGAAAAAGCAATTCAATTCATCCCCAATCAAACACACAACATTATAAAGAAGCTACACAAAACATAAAACAACAAACTTAAATTAACATTCAAAAATATCTAAATCATAATTTAAAGACTTATAAAGTCTTTCAAAATCCGTTTCAAAATTTCAAAAAGTTCATAAAAGAGACCTAAACTAGGGAGTGCGATCTACAAAATCATCATCCTCCTCACTGTCGTCGTCGGTGTCCTCAGGAGCCGAAGATGCAGTAGGTCGACGCGCGAGGTTCAACACTTGTTCTTTGATTTGCTGAACGGTGCACTCATGCTTTGTTGTTCAGCTACTCTTCTCCACTCAGACTCTGCCAGTGCCGATGTAAGCTGTGCTATTTGAGCCGACATAGCAGCAATCTGAACACCGTCAAGTGCCTCGGCTTGACGTGACGATCCAATACCTTGTAAGCCTGACTGGAGTCGTCTTACATCGTTTCGAGAGCCTCGACCATAGACTCTACCCTTGGGTGTCCCCCCTACCACTTTTTCTGTCCAAATTTGGGTGGACAGTTCAGGTGTCATTTGGATCGAACTATCTAGATTCTCATTGACGTACTGATTAAAGTCGTTCTACGTATTAAATATAAAAATTGACATCAATATATATACATATCATAAATATATTCACTATTAATACATATTATTCATATTAAATTAAATAACTTACAAAAGTTCGTTCGACCCTTTCCTCCACCCACACATTCGGATCAGATTCATTTTCTTTCTTTTTCACATGAGTCTTCTTGAAAACCTCCGGTACAAGGGGAGTGTGCCCCATTTATTTTTCCTATAAATAAAAATGAAATTTATATTATAACGATATTAATCAACTAATTATTTACTTAAAAGTTTGAATTAGAACTTACCGTCTCTCTTTGTACCTCCAGTGTGCAATGAGTCACCCTTAAGACTGCCTCTAGCCTTTTTGGCTTGTTCGGACATCGCCTTGAACTTATCTGTGTTTCAATATTGATGCAATTCATCAAACACATGAGGCAACATCCAACTCGGACACTGATCAGTATCTCGGGCTTTCTTTAGCCAGCTAGACAGTCTCGCGGATGCCCTCCTCTCAAATGTGGTCGCAATGACCATATTAAACTTCGATTCCCAAGTACACATAGTCTGAAAAAAATGAATAACGTTAGATAATTAAAAAAGAAAGAAAGTAAAGGATACTAAAATTAATAAATTTAACTAAAAAATTATTTACCTTAAATTCATTAAACATCGCCTGACGTATACTGTTTGGGATCTCACTCCAGGAGTGATAAGCATGTGTAAAAAGCCTTCTCACAGAGTCTTTCAATTCCCAGGCAGCATCCTTTGCAGGATACCACCTTCAAAACACATAATAAACATGTTAGTTCATGAATAATATATTAAAGATGCTCAAATAAGTAAAATAAAGTAACAAATAGATAACAAAACAAACTTAGGATGACCCATCCGGCTCAATCATGACTCTGCCAATCATGTCCCTCTGTCCCGGTGCTAGAGCAGATGTCTCATCTGGTGTAGGTGTAGGTGTAAGTGATACACCAGGATGCACATAATGCTGAGTCACTGGAGGTGTACCGGCCACAACATCTTACTACTCACTACTAGAATCTCTAATACTCATGGCAGATAGCTGAGGAGATGTACATGTGGGAGATGGAGAGAGAGATGGAGTACGGCTAGCCAATAAGGGTCGTGCTCGATGAATAGCCTGTAAAGGTAGGTCCTCGTAGCGTCGTGGAGGCAGTGACTGTGAAGTAGAGGAAGCACCGGCTGGTCGACGGTAATTAGGATAATATTGCCGAGGATCCGTCGTATCAAATGGAACAGCCAATAAATGAGTATCATGAGTAATGCGCTCCGGCGCAGAAGAAAGAAATCCTGAAATATCCTCAGAATCTATAGGTCTCCTAGACTTCTTCTTTTTGATCTTATTAGGCTGACTAACTCCAAAATGCTCGCGAGATCTATCACCCTCACCCCCGATAGCATCTGTACGCAAATTTACATGGATAATTTATAAAAATTAGTATTAGCAAAAAATGACTTACATACTAGCTATATAGTCTATCATTCTACTTTTATTCCTCCTCGCTTGTTTCATTTACATCACTCTCCAATTCTTCCTACTCATTTGTTTCATTTTCATTGTCATATTCTTCGTTATCAAATGAATCATTTTCCCCATCCTCATTTATTTCTTCCTCAACATTTAACATTTATCATTATCTCATCATCAAATACTTCTTCTAATATGTGTTGAGGATATTCTAGTGTGGTTTCCAATTCAACATCAACTTGTTACTGAACAATTGCAAGATGATCATTGTACATTCAAATATTTCGTTAGTTAATGAACACTTATTAGTATGTAATTTGATAACATATGTTTAACACTTACTTAAGATATGGTTGAATTTCTGGAAAATTAAGAAAAATATGTGTCACAGCTGATTGCATTTCCATACTAGTAAAGCTTCGCTTTTCACGTTTTTTAGATCCTCATCCATTTTGATTAAAAATTGATATCGGTGGAAATAAAGGATCAATATCACCTTCATCATTGCGATTGGGCCTGTTTCTCCTACATGACACATCATTCCCAAAGTAATAAGAATAAAAATCACCAGTTTCTCTCCCAATATGACCTTGGACAACTGATCCTTCGATCTTTCCCCTTTGCTTAATTGTTTGCTTGGAACTGCCAATTTTTCTGCATGTATATATCTATATATGTTAATAAAGGAAAAAAAACTTAGTGAATATATATAACTTAGTGAATATTTCAATGTTACCTTTCAAATGGATACATCCATCTTGTTTGAACTGGACCTCCGAGGTGGGCCTCTTGTACAAAGTGAATTGGAAGATGCTCCATCACATCAAAGAAACCACATGGAAAGATCTTCTCCAACTTAGTAGTAATAACATGAATATTTTCTTCCATCATGTCTAAACTACTCTCCAACAACTTTCCAGAACACAAATCTTTAAAGAAAAGACTTATCTATATGATTGATTTTCATATCCTTTCGGGTAGATGTCTAAAAGCGATAGGAATTAAAGTTTTCATGAATACATGACAATCATGACGTTTCATACCTATCAATTTTCCTTCATTCATATCTGCCCGCTTTCCTAAATTCAAAGCATAGCCCTCCGGCATCCTCAAATGTTTAACCCACTCACAAATTTTATGTTTCTCATCCAATGTGAATGAAAAACTGGCTTTGGGCTTAACTATTTTACCATTTTGTAATTCCTGCAGCCATAACTTTCTTCTCCTACAATATTCCTTTATGTTCATTCTAGCTTTTGGATTGTCTTTTGTCTTGCCCTTAACATCCATCACTATGTTAAACAATTTGTCAAAATAATTTTTTTCAATGTGCATCACATCAAGATTATGCCGTAGCAGATTATCCTTCCAATATGGCAACTCCCAAAATATGCTTTGTTTGATCCAATTATGTTCAACACCATATCCAGGAAGTCTAGAAGGTGAAGCTTCTGTAACTTTAGGTAATTGGGAAACTCTCTCTCAAATTTGATGCCCTGTGACTAATGGTGGTGAGGGGTCACTTTCAATCTTATTTTTCCTGAATGCATTTTTCATCTTTCTAAACTCATGGTCCATTGGCCAGAACTGACGATGACAATCAAACCATGTATTTTTTCTGCCATGCTTTAAAGTGAATGCCTTACTATTTTCCATGCAGTACGGACATGCTAGCTTTCCAGCTGTCATCCAACCAAACAACATCCCGTATGCAGGAAAATCATTAATAGTCCACATTAAAAAAGCACGCATAACAAAATTCTGCTTAGTTGATATATCATAAGTCAAAACGCCTTCAAATCACAATTGTTTGAGCTCATCTATCAATGGTTGCAGATAGACATCAATCAAACTTTTTGAATTACAGGGCCTTGAAATAACACAACTTAAAAAGATGTAGGGACTGGTCATGCACATTTCAGGAGGAAGATTATACGGGGTAAGAAATACCGGCCAGCAAGAATAAGGCGAAGCAGCATTAGAGAATGGTGTGAAGCCATCTGCACACAACCCCAATCTAATGTTTCTTGATTCACTAGCAAAATCAGGATATACATTATCAAAATGCTTCCATGCTTCACCATCAGATGGATGAGACAAGACACCCGGCGACTTCTATATTCACGATGCCATCTCATATGTGGGGAAGACCTCATCGATGCATACAACCTCTTTAACCTAGGAATAAGAGATAGATAATGCATCGCCTTAATTGGGACCATCTTTTCAGCCGGAGTCCTCTTATAACGAGCATTTCCACAGAACTTGCAATTTTCTAATTCACTATCAGTCTTGTAAAACAACATGCAATCATTAACACAACAATGAATTATATCAGACGTTAACCCTAACTTCGAAACCAAAAGTTTTGCCTGATTGAAGTTCTTAGGTATGTTAAACTCTGAATTTACTAATTCACCCAAAAGATCAACCATTGAGTCCATAGCCGCATTAGGAACATTCTAATCTGATTTAATATTCATTAATCTAACCGCAACTGATAAGGCAGAATGTGGACTCCCTTCACATAGTGGACGACTAGACTCTTCTAATTGATCATAAAAGTGTCTTGCTTCTTCATTAGGAGCTTCATCAAAATATTGTTTGGGTTCCATCCCACCTTAAACCCCGAAAGCATCATTGATCATTTCATGAACCCTGTCATGTTCAACCCTATCATCATGTTCAACCCTAATTTGACTATGTGTTGCAAGCATATTATATTCATCCACAGGCATCGAATTATAAAACATACCATTCAATCCATCTCTTTCTCCATGATCAATCCATACAAAATATCTAGGCTTAAATCCATTACGGTACAAATAAACCATGATTGTATCTGGTTCAAAAAAATTTAAACACCTACATGCACTACAAGGGCACCACCTTGTAGACACATAATTTTGGACCGAATATAAGGTTTTACACCATTTTTTATTCCTTAAATATTTCTTCTAGGTCTATATTAAATATTTTATTTTTCATCGTATTTTAGTAAGTTTATGTTAAAAGATTTGAAAACTACAAAAATATATGTTTTCTTTTAATTTTTTTTTTTTTTAAAACCAGCTAGTATTTCTTAATTATATTTTTAGACTCTTATATTTTATCAGTTCAAAATAATTAGTTAATATTTTTAATTTTATTATTATTATTATTATTATAATTTTTATATATATTTAATTTATAAAAATAAAATAAAAAATAACTTAAACTACCCATACCCTTGCCCCACTACCCACTCACCTTCACCCCACTTCAATCCACTCACCTTCCCTCACACTACTTTAATCCATACATGCACTCCCTCACAATATACATACTACACGTACAAGAACACAACAAGAATCTGTACACTACCAATACCCAGACATACGGGAGGAAAAAAAAACCAACACTAACAAAAAGAGACCCTCACCTATCCACACACAAATGCAAGAAGAAAAAAAAAAACATTCCTTTCTCCCAAAACAACCAACAAAAAACGTACCAAAAAAAAGAAAGAAAATCACACCCACCCAAAGAAAACCCATTGCATACGGGAAGAAAATTTCACCCTCACATTTTATATATATATATATATATATTTTCACTCACAAATAAAAGTGAGGTTGAGGTTCACTTTCGTGGTTTCGAGTTTGTAGTTCCTTGTTATGATTGTTTCCTTTTCGTGAATTGAATTTTCGCAAGAAGTACCGTTTAATTTTTATTGTATATTATGATTTTTATGATTATATAATACTTGATTCCAATGTTATGAAGTTTGCTCGAAATTTAGGTGTGTTTAATTTTGACACAATAATATTGAAATTTCTTATTTATTCTATTATACATTATTTTTCATTTTTGTACCATATGTTGTTATCAGTTAAGTACCTCTTGTATCCAACCAAAATCAACTAAATGTCTAAAAGAATTATTCTAATAGTTTGTTTAGTCAACTTTATCTAATATTAAAAAATGTATATTTTAGAAAAAATAAAAGATGAAGAGTTACAAATTTTTACTTTTTATTTTAATTGTTTTTTGTCATAACTTGTAAGTATACTAAAAATGTAAGTGCATCTATATCAAATTTGAATATGAAAAAATAAGTTTTTATTTGTTTAAGATTTTGAATTTTATTATTTAAATAGTATTCATGAATATAAACAGTAAAAAGTAATTTAGTCGCCATAAGGCGGCTTTTCTTTTTTTCGGTATGCCGCTCCGCGAGCAAGGAGTGTCACGCACGAGCGGAGCAAAAAGAAAGCAAGGGGAATTCTTCTCTTTTTTGGGGAGAAATTCTTTGGTTGCGAATAATACATTTAAGCTTTCTAGCAATAGGTAAATATTAGGATATACAACCTGTTAAAAATATTTGTTTCGATTAAGAATGTGGCTACACATCTTTTTCTTGAGATATTAAGATAAACTCAAGGATGCGGTGACGCATCTTGTTAAAAATATAATTAACTTTCATTAATTTAAAGTAGAGACTTATAGGTAAAAAACTATTAAGTGTGATGCAAAGAAGACAATTATGTCTCTAAATGTCGAGACCAAGAATGCATTTACGCATCTAGGTTGAGGCGGATAAAACTTCAACATATAAAAAATATGAGCAAATCATGGCATGTATTAATAAATCCATAAAATAATTTAAGTTAAGTATAAGTCAGTAAAATCGACCGTGCTAGAACAATGGGACTCGAGGGATGCCTAATACCTTCCCCTCGGTCAATAGAATTCCTTACCCTAATATCTAGTTCGCAGACCATAATAAAGAGTCACTTCCTTTTGATTGGAGATTAAAAAGAAAAGGTGACTTGGAACACCATAACTCAATTCCAAGTGGCGACTCCAGAAAAAATAAAAATAATCCCTAATCAATACCGTCACTTAAATTGGAAAAACCCTTCCGTCGGTCGGAAAAGGGGTGTGACACATCTAACCAATCCATTATTCTAGAAAATATCAAGTGTCATTTTATGTTCAATAAAATCTCTAACATCGTCAATAAACTCAGGTTTCAAACCAGCACCAGTTTCATAATGCATATTATACATCCACAAACGATGATCCATCTACAAAAATATAGATATTCAATTATATTATAAATTAAATTTAATAATAATTTTACTACATTAAACTAATTTATATTGTTGATATATATTTATAATTACTTAATAATTATATTTATTATTACTTATTTATCTAATTAATTAGTTCATAAATACTAAATTTCAAGATCTACAAAGTTCAAGCTTAATTAATTCATAAATTTTAATTAAGTTTAAGATTTCAAATAATTAATTATATTAATTCTAGTTAAGTTCAAGTTATTAAAAATTAAGCTCAAAGTTCTAATTAAGTTTGATTATTAAGTTCTAATTAATAAAGGTCATCAAGAATTAGTTATTGTTGACACCCAATTTTGGCCTAACATTTTCAAAATTCGCAACTTTCAAGTTTTATTTATTTAATTGTTCCCGGTCTTTCAAAAGCCACTCTTAGTTAACTTGTGTAGAGCGAAACCAAATCCCAGATTTAGCGCATTTGAACTAAGTTGACCCAACACCCAAGGCGTGTTGGGCCCATTAGAAGCCCACCTTGAGTCCAAAATGGCCTCCGGACTAAATGGACGATCATAATTGCGTGTTTAAATTTGAAGGATGTATACGACCTTTGACAAATCATTGTCATTCGGGGTTGGAGGTTTATTTTAATAGCTTACTCTAGTCGAAGAAGGATCTTTACAGGTTACCATTTCATCCAAACGATGTTGGCATTCAAAGATGACAAGAAGCTCAAAAGGAAGTACCTTCCACAAATGCTTAGTTTAGGATGGTACCCCTGCGTGGGACTAATTATTTGTATCATTTTTCTTCTCCTTATTTTGTAATCCTATTTGAATTATTCATAAAATTTGTACGAAGTGTTTTGGGGGACAATGGAATATTGTCAAATGGCGTAATATATCCTTCAGATCGATAGGCCTACCCTTGGTACAAAAGGGTCACATATTTGTATAGGACGCGCAATAACTGTTTGTCTGTTATGTGATATAATTGAGTTTGTCTTCAGTCAAAGTAGTGTTTATGTGTTTACTTAATTCTTTGTGCGATATTTTACACTATCTATTGCGAACACGAACTAACGCTTTTACTTTTTGAGTTTATCTTCTTTTTAAGCGAGAGATTGATAAATGTTAGAATTTGGAATTCATTGTTCATCCGAAATTGCAAGAGATAGGAAAGCTCGCGAAATTTGAGTTTTTGGATTTCACAACACATTAACATCAAGTCAAAAAGATAAATCAGGGGAGTCTTTTATTATGAGGTCGCACTCATCTATTTTTGTTATGCATTTTACATAGTGACTCTGCTTTCACCCATTTCTCATATTTTTGCAGGAAAATCATCCCCGACAACAGTCGGAGATGGTGATAACAATTTGTGAATAATTGGGAGAAAACACAGTTCGAAGAGACATAAAAAAAAAAGGATACAACAACAAGTGGTTAGTGTAAAATTGGGAGACAACATTCAACAGACAGTGCAAAGATCGGCAGTTAAGAGGATATAAGAATTGCCCCGAGTTTGTCTAAATCTGGAAATTATTTTATGCCATATTTGCACGAACTACGCAAACCTGATTCTCATCTCGATGAGATACGTAGGAAGCCCTTTCCAGGTTTGGTATTCATTCTTTCAATTTTTGAAAGAAAAAAAAAACGTTTGTGCATATTTTCAATGACATATCCGCACGAACTACGCGAACCTGATTCTCATCTCGGTGAGATACGTAGGCAACCCTTCCCGGGTTCGGTATTCATTCATTCAATTTTTGAAGAAAAAAAAACGTTGACATATCTGCATGAACTACGCACACTTGATTCTCATCTCGGTGACATACGTAGGCAGCCCTTCTTGGGTTCGGTTTTCATTTTTTTCAAAAAAAAAAAAAGGAAAAAAAAAAGTTGTATACATATTGTAAGAGTCATGTCTTCAGCTCAGTTGGGAACAATGCAGTTAGGAGCATGTAAAAATATTCGATATGATGAAGAGGACTGACCTTGTGATAAACTATAGACTCTTTTGGTACCTTATGATTTGATGTGCGTTGTGTGGTGAGCTTTTAAATCAAAATTCAATTGCATTGCACTGTTGATCTAGAACTTGGCCTGAATGTTTTTCTAGGCGAAATCCTGAGTAATGTTTGGTTTAGGAAAGGATTGTAGGCCTTTTTTAACCCGATTGTGCCTTTCAAAGCCTACCAAATGACGTTAATTCCTAGCTTTACCACTTCGAGCCTGAAGCCTTTCTTTGGACAACCACATCTTAGCCACTACTCCTTTTGAGTGCTCACATGCACTATCTCTCTCTTGGCCCAACCTTCTTGAGTGTACCAATAGTGTGCAAATTATAAGAGAAGATCCATGTTTGAAGTTGCCAAAGGCAAAAGATACAAAGTCTCCCAAGGTCAAGAAAAAAAAAATGACTTATACAAAAAAAAAAAAGGAAAGGTGGAAAGAAATAAAGAAAGACAAAAACACTCCTACAAGGTCAATGAAAGACGAGAAGGAAAAAACTCCAACAAAAGAGGAGAAAAACTCAAAAGAAATGGGTGAAATAAAAGAAAAGCTCCAAGAAATAAGAAGTCAAAACAAAGGGGTGAAAAAAGGAAAAGTTCCAACGAATGAGAATTCAAAAAAAAAGTCGAAAAAGGGGGGGGGGGATAACAGAGAGGATCAGAAGTCAAAGGCGTATCAACCGTTAAAAGCACAAATTCACTGTGACGCTCAAGAAGGAATTAAGTCACTCTTATCCCAAATATATATCTTACCCATCCCTAAGCCTACATTACAAGCCAATGACAAGCCCTACATGATCTCATTCCAAATGTTCTCACATTAGTGGAGATTTGCATAAGGGCCAAGCATATGGTATCAGAGTTGCATGCATTGAACATTCTTGTGAGTGTGAGTGCACTTTGAAAAATTTCCTCAAATCAAACGCTTCAAATATGTGTGAAATAGGACTTTTCTTTGCTGTGAGGGCACTTGAAACATGAGGATTGGTACAATTCAAAACCTTTGTTTGAAGCAAGATGAACAAATCTTGTTGATACTTAAGTATGTTTGAGGTACCACTTGAAGCTGTGGAATTTACCTTGAATTCGATCTTAGTTTTAAAAAAAAAAGAAAAAAAAAAGAGAAATTTACATGCGATCCTAACTCATGGTACCAATTGTAGTCAAGACTTGACTGTCTCTTCCTATTCTTTATTTTTCAAAAAAAAAAAAAAAAAAAGAGCAAACACTCACCCTTTAACATATTTCCAAAACATTTTTATTTAGATTCTTTCTTTTGCATTTCCCTTTTTGGGTTGTCCGTCTCCATAATGTGACATATCTTTTGTTTTTAGGCTTTGAATATCGCAAGGAATATCATCTTCATATTTCATCATGTTCATATTATACCTTTTCTACTGATGATCTTGTTTCAGATTCTTTGCAGTATTTCATCATCTACATGATTGGAACTACATTTGACCTGATTCCTGGCTCAACAGGATATGTAGGCGCCACGACGGCTCGGTCATGTACCCGGTGTGATTTTCTGTTCTCCTTGTAATAAAAACTGGATAGAATTTTTGAGAATATCTCAAAAATTCACCATAAAGGTGCTATCTCCAGGCAGCCAAGATTGGAGATCATTTTGAGATTTGCCAAGAGTTCTAACTGGGACAGAATTTTTGAGGAAGACCTCAAAAATTCCCCCAAGTACTGTCAAAAGCTTGATAGTCAACTTCAAATGATCCAGCATCGCTCGAAGTTCCAAGTCAACTTCAAAATCTCCAACATTGCCATAATGGAGCAGAATAAATCCAGAATGCGAGCCACCAACGCCTCGTACAAATCCCCAGTACGACATAAATCACAATAAGAAAAAAATGGTCAAAAGTAAAATGTTGATTGCTCACATGTGTCAAAGTGACCAGGCATTTTGTACACATTCTCTTTCAAAGAATTTTTTCTCAAGGTTTCTTGATTAAGTCGCTAGCTAAGGCGACATTGTGTATACTAATTGTTCCTTTTCAAGTACAGGAACAGGTGAAAGCATTGAGGCGATGACACTTTCAAGACAAATCATCGAGCCATCCACCTCGTTACAGTAGGCAATCATCGATTCATTCATCATGGCATTTTTCATTTGCCAAGAGGACCATATCATTTTTCATTTGCCGAGAGGGCCATTGTTTATTTCCCGAGAGGGTCATTGCATTTTTTTTACTTGCCAAGAGGGCCATTGCATTTTCATTCGCCGAGAAGGCCATTGCATTTAAGTCGCATCTATTCGGAGGTGAAGGATGTGCAGCCTATCTATTCCACGTTCAAGTCGGAGGAAACTTGCGTGGAAACATTCATGCATCGCGAAAAAAAAAACATTCATACATAAAAAAAAAAATCATGCATCGCGGAAAAATATTCATGCATCGCGGAAAACATTCATGCATAAAAAAAAACATTCATGCATCGCGGAAAACATTCATGCATAAAAAAAAACATTCATGCATCGCGGAAAACATTCATGCATCAAAAAAAAATATTCATGCATCGTGAAAAATATTCATGCATCGCGGAAAAATATTCATGCATCGCGAAAAAACATTCATTTATCGCGAAAAACATTCATGCATCGCGGAAAAACATTCGTGCATCGCGGAAAAAACATTCATGCATCGCTAAAAAAAAAGATTCATGCATTGAAAGAGATTCATGCATCGCGAAAAAGAGATTCATGCATCACAGGAATGAGATTCATGCATCGCGGGAAAAATCATGCATCGCGAAAAAAATAAATAATAAAAATTCATGCATCGCTGGATAATTGCATTTAAGTCGCATCTATTCGGAGGTGAAGGATGTGCACCTTATCTATTCCATGTTCAAGTCGGTGGAAATTTGCGTGGAAAGATATTTGCATTTAAGTCGCATCTATTCGGAGGTGAAGGATGTGCACCATATCTATTCCGCGTTCAAGTCGGAGGAAACTTGCGTTGAAAGATATTTGCATTTAAGTCGCATCTATTCGAAGGTGAAGGATGTGCACCCTATCTATTCCGCTTTCAAGTCGGAGGAAACTTGCGTGGAAAGATATTTGCATTTAAGTCGCATCTATTCAGAGGTGAAGGATGTGCACCATATTTATTCTGCGTTCAAGTCGGTGGAGACTTGCGTTGAAAGATATTTGCATTTAAGTCGCATCTATTCGGAGGTGAAGGATGTGCACCATATCTATTCCACGTTCAAGTCGGAGGAAACTTGCGTTGAAAGATATTTGCATTTAAGTCGCATCT
>JAJONR010004968.1:0-37006 GCA_029582245.1 Solanum etuberosum | reverse complement strand
AACATAAGTCAAGACTTAATATGTAATGTAGGGGAATTAATGCCTAGCACCGAGTGGATTTGAAAATGAGATGGAAAGCTTATACGATAGTTGAGTCCAGCTTTCCAAAGTATATCTCATGAGATGGAAACCTTCTACCTTAGATGAGTCCGGGTTTCTAGTAGAAATCTCTCTATCATAACTATGTGCCCACATAGGTCTTTAGCTAGTGGATCCACTTAAGCTAAGAGTATGGTTCTACCTTAGGCAAGTAGAACAACCCCTTTTCGGTGTGGGGTAGACACCGGATTCCATGTTAGCTCACATGGTCTATGTCGGTTAAGGCTTATTCCCACTAGCACAATAATATGAACAAGAGTATGAAATATGACTATGGTTACTTAAGGAGTTTTACTTAGTATGGGTGAGATTATGGGATCTCACTTATACATTGCACAAGTAGGCTTTGAAGGTATCTATGTCATGTTACTTTTATGATGTAATGATCTATGAGTTGACTATGCTTATGACATGCTTTTACACTATCTTCAAAGTGGTGTTTTCAATTAGCAAATTGCATGCATCTAACTAAAATGTCCCTTTTTGGATGTTTTCAAGGTTTTCGTGCATGACTATCATACTGAGTGCATTTTTGTACTAATCCATATTTTCTACATTTTTCACAAAGTGTAGGGTTCGGTTCTCAAAGTGGTCCCCATTGTAGCTAGAGCTTGGAATTTATCATCCTCCTTGCTAGCTGGTGAGTCCCCATGGTTCGAGGACGGCTATTGTCATTTAGTAGTTTCATTCTTGTTTTTCACTTTCGAATTTTGTTATTTTAGGGCTGTGACCCTATTTGAGACTTCGATTGTAATAGATGGTGAATTGAGACAAGTCTAGACTTTCGCTTTCCTTTAAGAAAAATTTTGGACTTAAATGCGTTTCTCTTTATTTTTCTTTTATCTTATGTTATGATATGCTAAGGAGCTTGTATGAGACCTTTCGGGGTTGAGTACGCCTTGTTACATCTAAGGGATACTCCTGGGTCGTGACACTTTGGGTGTGGAAAGACGGATCACAAGATAAGAAATTGCCCTTTGGTTGCTAAGAATGAAGGAGATAACCGTCGTAGGACTTAACCCAACCCCTCATCCGGTCCAAGTTGTTCTGGTGCAAGTGCTCCTAAGCAAAACTGGTTTTATGCTCTCCAAGCTAGAGGAGATCAAGAGAATTCCCCGGATGTGGTGACTGGTATGTTAAAAGTTTTTCAATTAGATGTGTATGATTTTCTTGATCCATGAGCTACTTTGTCTTTTGTGACACCTTATGTGACCATGAGGTTTGATGTGCTCCCCGATGTGTTATTAGAACCTTTTTATGTTTCTACCCCTGTTGGTGATTCTGTGGTGGCTAAGAGGGTCTATCGAAGGTGTCCCGTTTCCTTATCCCATAGAGTTACTCTTGTTGATTTGGTAGAGCTTGATATGTTAGACTTTGATGTCATCCTTGGGATGGATTGGTTGCATTCATGTTATGCCTCTATTGATTGTAGGACTCGAGTAGTCAAGTTTCAATTCCGAAATGAGCCTATCCTAGAGTGGAAGGGGGGAAATTCTATGCCTAGAGGTCAAATTATTTCTTACCTTAAATCTAGGAAAATGATTTCCAAGGGTTGTATATATCATATAGTAAGGGTTAGGTATGTGGATTCTGAAGTCCCTAGTCTTGAGTCAGTCCCCATTGTTAATGAGTTTCCGAAGTATTTCGCAATGATTTTCCCGGTATTCCTCCCGAAAGGGAAATATACTTTGGTATTGACCTTCTCCCGGATACACAACCTATCTTTATTCCTCGTTATAGAATGGCTACGACAGAACTTAAGGAGTTGAAAGAACAATTGAAAGATCTATTGTATAAAGGTTTCATTCGACCGAGTATCTCTCCTTGGGGTGCTCCGGTCTTGTTTGTTAAGAAGAAAGATGGGTCCTTTCGTTTATGTATTGATTATCGATAATTGAACAAGGTGACCATTAAGAAGAAGATAGACGGATGCGGTCAAGAGTTGATCTCTGGTCTGGCTATCACCAATTGAGGGTGAAAGAAGAAGATATTCTGAGAACGGCTTTTAGGACCCTATATGGCCATTATGAGTTCTTGGTGATGTCCTTTGGTTTGACTAACGCTCCGGCGGAGTTTATGGACTTGATGAATAGAGTGTTTAGACAATATCTTGACATGTTTGTGATCTAGTTTATTAATAATATTTTGATCTACTCAAGGAGTGAGAATGAGCATATTGATCATTTGAGGATCGTATTGCAAATCCTTAAGGACCAACAAGTTTTTGCAAAGTTTAGAAAATGTGATTTTTTGTTGAGGTCTGTGGCTTTCTTGGGCCATTTTGTTTCAAGCAAAGGTATTGAAGTGGATCCAAGTAAGACGGATGTGGTCAAGAGTTGGCCTAGACCTCTATCGCCGACAGATATTAGAAGCTTCTTGGGTTTGGCCGGTTATTATAGAAGGTTTGTTGAGGGATTTTCCTCCATTTCTTCTCCTTTGACGGCCTTGACTCAAAAGAAGGCTAAGTTCATATGGTAGGATACTTGTGAGAAAAGTTTTCAAGAGTTGAAAGATAGTCTTACTTCCGCTCCGGTGTTGACTTTACCGGAAGGTACAGATGGTTTTGTGGTATATTATGATGCCTCTAGAGTTGGGTTAGGATTTGTGCTTATGCAAAACGGTAAGGTGATTGCCTATGCTTCAAGGCAACTTCAGGTCCATGAGAAGAACTATCCTACCCACGTCCTTGAATTAGCGGCGGTGTTATTTGCCTTAAAGATTTGGAGGCATTATTCGTATGGGGTTCATGTGGATGTTTTCACCAACCATAAGAGTTTACAATATGTGTTTACCCAAAAAGATCTAAATCTTCGCCAAAGAAGGTGGGTGGAATTGTTGAAGGACTACGATATGAGTGTTCTTTATCACCCCGAAAAGGTGAATGTAGTAGCAGATACTCTTAGTAGGTTGTCTATGGGTAGTGTTGCACATATTGATGATGATAGAAAAGAGTTGACACGAGATGTGCATAGATTGGCCCGATTGGGTGTTCGGTTGGTAGATTCCGACAAGGGTGGCATCATGGTCCATAATGGTTCCGAATCATCTTTTGTAAGTAATGTGAAAGCTAAGCAATATCTAGATCCAGTTTTCGTAGAATTGAAAGAAACGTTACTCAAGAAGTCCGTTGAGTCTTTCTCCCAAGGGGGAGATGGGGTATTTAGATACCAAGGTCGATTATGTGTTCCAAATATTGATGAGCTAAGGGAACAAATTTTGGTGGAAGCCCATAGTTCTCGGTATTCTATTCACCCGGGAGCCACCAAGATGTACCGTGATTTACGGGAAGTCTATTGGTGGAATGGGATAAAGAAGGATATTGCGGTATTTGTGGCTAAATTTCCAAATTTCCAACAAGTAAAGGTTGAGCATCAAAAACCGAGAGGTTTATCCCAGGATACCAGTATTCCTACTTAGAAGTGGGAGGATTTAAATATGGACTTCATAGTAGGGTTGCCATGTACTCGGCACCAATATGATTCGATTTGGGTTATAGTAGACCGAATGACGAAATCGGCACATTTCATTCCCGTCAAAGTTTCTTATGTGGCGGAAGACTATGCCAAGTTGTATTTGAGGGAAATAGTGAGATTGCATAGGGTGGCATTGTCCATCGTTTCCGATAGAGGTACTCAGTTTACGTATCAGTTTTGGAAGTCATTCCAAAAGCGTCTTGGCACAAAAGTGAAGCTTAGCATGACTTTTCACCCACAAACCGATGTGCAAGCGGAGCGAACGATCCAAACTTTAGAGGATATGTTGAGAGCATGTATCATCGATTTCAAGGGGAGTTGGGATGATCACTTGTCGATGATAGATTTCGGTTACAATAATAGCTACCATTCTAGTATTGGTATGGCCCCCTTTGAAGCTCTTTATGGTAGGAGGTGTAGATCTCCTATAGGGTGGTTTGAAGTGGGCAAAGTTGCTTTGACTGGACCCGAATTAGTTCATGAGGCTATGGAAAAGGTTCGGCTCATTAGAGAGAGGTTGAGAACAGCCCAAAGCCAACAAAAGTCCTATGCCGATGTTAGAAGGAGCGACCTTGAGTTTGAGGTTAGTGATTGGGTCTATTTTAAAATCTTACCCATGAAGGGTGTGATGAGACTTGGAAAGAAAGGGAAACTTAGTCCCCGATTTATAGGCCCATATCAAATCTTGAGGCGTGTTAGTAAGGTTGCTTATGAGTTAGATTTTCCAAATGAGTTGGCAACTGTGCATCCCATTTTCCATGTCTCTATGCTTAAGAAGTGTGTTGGAGATCCGACATCCATAACTTCACTTGAAGGTTTGGGAGTTGATGAGAGCCTTTCATATGAGGAAGTTTCAGTTGATATTTTGGACCGGCAAGTTAAGAGATTGAGAAATAAGAAAATAGCTTCCGTGAGGTTTTGTGGAGAAACCACTTAGTTGAGGATTCTACATGGGAGGCCAAGGCCGATATGAAGTCTCGATATCCTCATCTTTTTCCTTCTACTCTAGCTTGAGGTAATGAGTTCCTCTTAGTTTGTTTTGTGTTTAGAAGTCATGTGTGATTTATGTGTTTCCATGATTTCTTTATATGCATGTTCATGAAATAACTTGTGTCTTGAAAGAAATGACTTATCTGAATTATTTTCCTCATGTTGTAATGCATTGATTATGAGTTGCATATAGACTTTATGAGATGAGTTGCAGAACATGTTTTAGATTTGCTTTTTGAGATTGAATTGCATATGAGCTTCATGAGATTGTGTTGAGCATGATTTAAGTTGGAGAAGGTAGTTCCTCCTTGAATATGAGAAATCTGAAATTTCATGCATATTGGATTGTTAGATGTAGTTCCTACTCCTTAAGGTGCATTGAATAGATTTGACTCGGAGTTGATGTTTCCTCGTTAGTTGTGTGCATTTTGATATATTGCATGCATGATGGGCTGCTAGTCTTGAGTCTTTTCGGTAAGAAACGTGCTTAAAATCTCATTCGAGGACGAATGATCCCAAGGAAGAGATAATGTAACACCCCGTACCCAAAAGAGGAAGACTTACCTAAATTTCAGGACTTCCAGGTGTCACCCATGAGGGAAAACCACACCTCGTGGTTGGACCCACACCCCGTGGGTGAGCTCCGTTGGTGGACACCCTAGAAACTGCCTGAGGCAGTGAACCACGGCCAGGACCCACACCACGTGGATACGTCCACGGTCCGTAGTTAGGGAGTCGTGGGTCAAGGTCCAGAAAACCAAGCCCCAGACCACCAACCCATGGTTCACCAGGACGGACCGTAGGTCCATCCATGGTTCGTCAGCTTGGTCTCGTGGGTGGGTCTGTGGGATGGTTAAGTGAGGGCTTAAGGGTCTTTTCCGGTTTTAATTAAATTGAAGTGGTGTCACTTTGCCTATGTCTAGAACACCTATATAAGGATTTTTAACCCTTAAAATCCCCTCAATTAAGTCATTCACTCAAATCCCAAAAGAAAACCCAAAACTCCTCTCAAATATTCTCTCTCTAGAAGTTGGAAAAAGAAGGAAGAAGAGGAAGCTAGGTCAAGATCAAGTCTCTAATTTTCAATCTTGTGAGGGCTTTGTGATCAAGGTATGATAGCTCTTCATCCATGTATATCTTCCATCCATTGAGTCCCCTAGAATTCCCCAATTTAGCTAGGGTTTCTTCCAATGTTGTGGGTTATGATGATTGTTGATCCAATTGAGCGGATTGTAATTGTTTATGGTTGAATTAATATAATTACATGTTATTAGAGTGAAATTACATGTATCCATGCCTATACCATGATTATAACCTAGAATTGATATAATTGGGTTGATGACATGAAGGGAAACTTTGTGGGTTTAGGCTTGTCGTTCTAGAATTGATGAATTGTGATTAGAATTGCTTAAGAATGAAGCTTAGATTATGATCATGAGATCTAGGTCTTTGAGAGTAAATCTATGATATGTATTGTTGGTAATTGATGTTATTGTTGAGGAAGGGATACTTCCTACATAAATTGCCTAATTATGAATGTATGAATGTGAAAGGCTTACTCACATGAATGATTCTAGGTTTGAAAGGATTGCTCACCTAAAATGAATATACACTAAAAGACAATGTAATTGATGAAGCTAGAGGCGATTACCCTTGACCTCCATATGCAAGGATATGAGGTGATTCCCGTATTCCTTAGAATTGAACAAGAGGTGAGTCTCCACGTTCTTACTATGATGAATGGATATGGAGGCGAGTACCCATGCTCCTTTTGAAATGATGTGGAGGCAAGTACCCGTGTCATATTATCAGGTTGTGGAGGTGAGTACCCGCAATCTAAAAGTAAGTAAGGCAAGAGGCGAATACCCATTAGCCTTTGTAAGTTAGGCTAAGAGGCGAATCCCCATGTCTTTAAAAGTAAGTATAAACTATGTGAAGTATCTTATGAAGAATTAATGGCTTGGATTGTTGCTTGAGGTACATTCCATGAGGTAAGTTGACTAAGAGGTGATGACCCAAGTCTTCACTAAGAAAGAGTAAGGTTGCTTGAGAAGTATTCCTTTCTTATTATGATATTGATGTATGTGCATGATTATGCTTATGGTTTATATTGACTAACCATGATGTTTATGTTGTTTATGCTAGCTATCATATTTAGTACTGGATTGTACAAACGCATACTCTTGCCTACATTCTTATCAAATGTAGGATCCGGCAACATAGATTTTCACACTCGGGGCTAGCTCTCTTGTTGATCAAGGAAGTGAAGATTTGGTGAGTCCTCATTGTGTTCGAGGATGTTATCACCCTTTTCTCTTACTTCTTTCTATTATGTCTTGGAATATTGTATGGGTTGCGTCCCAAGACTTATTTCATGTTGTTTTAGATGGTTTGAGACTATGGTATTAGACTTCCGCTCGTTTTTATAAAAGACTTTGATTGTATTGAAAAGTTTTAATTCCCGCTCATTTCTATTACTATATGTTATGATATGCTAAGTGGCTTGTATCAGGCCTCTCGGGGTCTTATACACCTTGTTAAATTTAGGGGGTACCCTGGGTCGTGACAAGAAAAATGGAAACAGTTGAAGAAAAGTGAGGCTGAGAATCTCCAAGGCCACTCGGCGATTCACCGCGTGGCCCTTCAGCTCGCCTAAAGTTGCATCGTGCCAACCCTTGGACAAGGGAAACTCGACGGTGGATCAGGTCCTTCGGCGACACGCTGATTGGATCGGTGAAGGAGTCTTAGTTCACCAAAATTTACAGAACAATTAGTAAAGATGTAAGAAACAACGGCGATGAGAAACGACAAGTGGCGCATCGCCGATCAGGTCAACGAGCCCGACCTTGATCGCCTAAAATCACAGCACAAAAAGGTTGATGACTCAAGCAACAAAGGCGATTGAGAGGAGCATTTGGCGCGTTGCCGACCAAGTCGGCGACCCTCGACTTATACTGCCGAACGACCCCGAAGGCAAAAATCTGGGAACGTATAAATTGATTTTAAAAAAAAGAGAAAACAACACCCTGACATTGTAAAACTTTGGGTTTTTGATTGAAACGTTGTTTTTCTAATTTTTTAGTAGAATTTGAAGTTGGGTTTTGATTTTAAAGCTGATTGGAAGTATTGTAAGGATTCGAATTTCGTTACCCATCGTATGGAGATTATAGTTGGTAATGTTTTTTCTATTTTTTATAATGCGTGGCTAAAACCACTATTCTTGGGGGTGTGGTTATGTGATCAATTGTCTCAATTAGCTTATGGGTGTTAGTAATTAATGATTTGATTGTTATTTTGAAGTGGGTTTGATTATTAATTGAGTTTTAATTCATGAATTGTATTTATCCATGCAGTTCTAGTCTAGTATTCTTTGCTTGCTTGAGAAAGAGGTTTTAGAATTAAGGTTATTAATTGATGATTGTAGTGATTGGGTTGTTGTGGATTCAGCTCGAGAGAGTGAATCTTAATACGATCCTACTTATCTAGCTCGAGAGAGTAGGTAAATTGAGGTGTTGGGTTGTTTATAGTATGATGCTTGTTGAGGTTCAAGAGAACTCACTTGATTCGTGATAGTTGATCGAGAGATGGCTATTACATCTAAAGCCTAGTCTACCCACTGAGATTCAGCGACCTTTGGTAATTAGTAATCACTCGTATAGCGAAATTGGCAATTAATAAATAACATCCCCAAGTATCCCTTTCTACTTGATTACTCCTCTATTTTCGTAGATGTTAATTGACAAACATTATCCCCCCATTTGACACTAGATGTCAACCCCTTTGATTTACTTTAATGGTTTCGATAATTTCTATTCCTACAACCGATTAGAACATGCCTTTCACTTCATAATTGAATTTTCTATTGTATCACTCCCTGTGGGATCAACCCCAACTCTTCGTTGGGTTTATACTAGATTCCGATCGCCTACACTTAGTATTGAATGAAGTGTAGTTGAGCGTTATCAAAAATGGCGCCGCTGTCGGGGAGTGATGTTTAGAATTCTCTTAGTGAAGTATAGTTGTGATCTAATCTTGTTTGTAGTTGAACCGACTTACTTTAGTTTGTATTTGTTGTTGGATGTTTGTGAACAAGTGACGAGATGAGTGTTAATGGAAGCAACGGTAGCCAACTTGGACACCAAGATGACATTGGCAACTTGAATAATGTCAATGAGGTTCAATTGGGTAGCGTGGGTGCTATTCGTTTACCTCCGGTCGTGGGAAATATTGTTTTCCATGTGACTAGCACGATGCTGCAACTATTGCTAATGAAAGGTGTATTCAGAGGGCTGGATCATGAGGATCCCCATGACCATATTCGGAACTTTTTGGACGTGTGTGGTCCATTATTATTCAAGAACATCTCACAAGAGTCAGTCCGGCTCCGATTGTTTCCTTTTTCTTTGATGGGGGAAGCGACCAAGTCGTTAGCTGATCTATCGAGGGATTCGATTTCATCTTGGGAAGAGCTTACCGAGGCATTCTACATAAGATATTTCCCTCCTTCAACGATGATGGCATTGAGAGACAATATTCAGGGTTTTAAACATTGGGATGGTGAACCAATCCACGAAACATGGATGAGGTTTCAGAAGTTGTTACTTTAATGTCCGGCTCATGGACTTCCAAACAACGTGTTGTTACAACACTTCTACCAGAGTCTAGACTCGGTTAACAATGATGTGGCTGATCAGCTTGTCCGAGGAGGAATTATGCAGCAACCTTTTGAGATAGCATCGACTCTCCTTGATGGGATGACGAAGATAAACCGATCTTGGTATACAAGGGAGGATCAGGATGAAAAAGGAACAAAGAGAGAAAGACCAAGAGCAAGATCAAAACATGGCTAAGATGATGACCCAAATGGATCTTTTGTCCAAAAATGTCATGGGTAGTGGTTCTAAAGCCGTGAATGCAGTCGGAGTTAGTTTAGTAAATCCCGATGATGCACACTTTGAATCTTTGTACAATGAAGAAGTACACTTTCTAGCAAATCAAGGAGGAGGTTTCTGCCAAAATCATACAAGTCCAGGCGGAAACCGAGGTTGGAATAGAGAGAGTGATGAAGGTTGGAAGGATCTTGATAGGGAGTGGCGTGACCGTGGTAGAAACTGGAGGGAGCGAGATGGTGACAAAGAGAGATATGTCTCTCTCCATGAGCGTCAAAAGCCAAAAGAGCAAAGGGCTGACCGGGAAAATTTTTGCACTAAAGATATGCTTGCACGCATTCTCAATAAAGTGGAAGGGTCGGACAAGGTGCTTAAAGAAATGAAAGATGACGTTTCAACTCTAAACTAGACGATTACTTCCAACTCGGTGTCCATCAAACAGCTGGAAACGCAAATGGGTCAAATTTCATCTCATTTGAACCCAAGGACAAAAGGGGGTCTACCAAGTGATATTTTGGTTAACCCAAAGAATGAACCTTGAAAGTGTATCAATTTTGTGCCATGACATTAAATAAGGTGCTTCTTGGGAGGCAACCCAAGTTTTTAAGCTTTTATTATTATTGTTTGAATAACGGGTGTTGAATGTGCAGGTTGATATTTTGAAATTTTGAGAAAAGGAGAAGTTAGGCAAGCCAAGTACCAGTTGGTGACTCACCGAACAGGTCGGTGAGCCCGATCTGGATCGCCGTTCGGACCAACTAGTTAGCTAGTAGTTCTGTATAACTCGGAAGGCAGAAGAGCCATTCGGCACATCGCCGAATGGGTCGGCGACATAAGTGAGCGTTGCCGACTTGCGCGTGAACTGAAGGGTCAAAAGGCCAAAACCATTTTTAAATTATAAAATATCCCTCATTTCATACTTTTCGACTTCTACACTATTACAACCGCATATTTTAATATTTATGTACTTGCATTTCTTGCATTTCACGTTGGATTAATTGCTTGGGGGGAACTTTGGTGCACTTTGCTAGCCTAGCATTCAAATATCTGCTTTTGAGGTTGGTTATCCGAACCCTGCCTTTACATTCTGGTAGATTTGAATGCTTGATCGGTTTCCTATTTTGTTGGTTGCGTAATATTAGTCATTTATTGGATTGTTTATTGTTGGTTTGTGTTTATAAGATCCCAAATTGTGTTGTTTGGCCCATATTTATAAAATCTCGTGTTTTTGCTTGATTTAAATTGTGGGTTGTGTTGATTATATTGTTGGGTCTAGTGTGGGTGAAGTCTGAGTAACCCCATTTGCACTGATTGACTGATTTTGCCCAATGATAGAGCGGGTGACGTTATTCTTAAGGACAAAATACATCGATTGGTCAATTTTGGCCAAAACAAGGGAGTCTGAGTACCCCGAGGTCATGGGTAGTATGGGTCTTGGTTTAATTGCGTAGAGTAAGTGCTTAATTTTGTTTTTGTGGGCTTCGGGTTAGAATTTGAAGGTTAGGGTCAAAATTAGGCACGTACTATTCGGCGAGCTGGGTCGAGCTCGCCGAGTGGTTCGGCGGTTCACCTAATGACTCTTGGATAGCCTTTTTATCCTTCATATTTGTGGATTTTATTCTGTAACTTTCGGCGATACGCCTGAGCTAGCCGAATGTCCCTTTAGATCGGCCTTTTGCGCCCCTATTTTACGAATTTTTTTCTGTAACATTCGGCAAGCTACTTTTAGTTCGTCGAATGGTGTCAGCGATCCATCAAAAGGCCCTGGATATCACCGACTTGTGATAATTTTTGATTAATTTTTTTCTTGGAAATTCGGCGAGCCCGACTTGGCTCACCAAATGGGTTCGGTGAGTTTTCCTGCACAGTTTCATATCTTTGAAATTTTTCAAATTAAGTCTAACGTATTTGGTTTTGTTTTGCAGGAATGGCTAGACCTAAAGTACCTGGGAGAAATCAACCACCCCGGAAGAGGGCTAGAGGCCTTGTTATAAACGAGGGGGCTGCACCCTCCCGGAATGCACCACAAGACATCCTCCCACTAGGGGAAAAGGAAAAGGGAAGGAGACCTTAGTACTAACACTTGCGGTGGAGAGCTCCGACAGCGAGGGTATCTATGGCACCCACTTCACTACCTCTGAAAGTGAGGGCCACTCGGGGGAAGTTCACCAGTCTCCACATCTGAGCCGAAAGATGATCAGACTCTCCAAACTAGGAGAGCGGAGCTACGCTCCAAATCGTTGAATGATCCAGCTCGAATCCTGATGCCTCCTACGCCTCCTCCACCTCCAGCACAGGTAGTAGAGTAGGTACCACCAGTTCAGGCTCCTCCACCCCAGTCACTGAATAGATTGAAGGCCGAGGTTTTGAGGATGATATTAGAGGAGAAGAGGTTGTCTACAGATGGTGTGGTAGACCGGTACTTAGTGGTGTGGAACACTATTAAGTTCCACAAGTTTGAGATTTTTACGACCCCGAGGCCTTTATATTCCTACTTGGGTCTGGGAGTTTTATGCTGAGTATGGTAAGCTGGAGCCTAAAGGGAAGAAAAATGCTAGCTTATTCAAGTCGATTGACCATGTGGTAGTGCGGGGTCGAAAAGTCAAATGATGTAGCACCGACATCAATGAGGTGCTAGGTTGTACCATGAACGTGATGCATTACTATATAGACTAAACCCAAAAGAAGACCCTCGATGATTTGAAGGGTTGGTTAGTGATGAACGTGATTCTAGATGTGTTGTTAGATCCTTTTTCTGTCTCTACTCCTATTGGTTATTCTGACGTGGCTAAGAGGGTCTATAGAAAGTGTCTTGTTTCCTTGTCCCATAGAGTTACTCTTGTTGATTTGATAGAGCTTGATATACTAGATTTTGATGTTCTCCTTGGTATGGATTGACTGCATTCTTTTTATGCTTCTATTGATGGTAGAACCCGTGTAGTTAAGTTTTGGTTCCCGAATGAGATTGCCCTAGAGGGGAAAGGGGAAAATTATATGCTTAAGGGTCAGTTTGTCTCTTGTCTTAAAGATATAAAGATGATTGCTAAGGGTTGAATATACCATCTAGTTAGGGTGAGGGGTGTGGATTCCGAAACCCCTACTCTTGAGTCGGTCCCCGTTGTTAATGAATTACTGGAAGTCTTCCCAGATGATCTACTCGGTATTCATCCAGAGAGGGAAATAGACTTCGATATTGACATACTCCCAGATATGCAACCTATCTCTATTCCTCCTTACTGAATGGCTCCGACTGAACTTAAGGAATTGAAAGATTAATTGAATGATTTTTTGGATAAGGGTTTCATCCAAACGAGTATCTCTCCATGGGGTGCTCCAGTTTTGTTTGTTAGAAAGAAAGATGGTTCTCTTCGTATGTGTATAGACTATCGACAGTTGAACAAGGTTACCGTTAAGAATAAGTATCCCCTTCCAAGGATAGATGACTTATTTGACCAACTTCAAGGGGCAAGTTAATTTTCCAAGATTGACCTTCGGTCGGGTTATCGCCAATTAAGGGTGAAAGAAGATGACATTCTGAATACGATTTTTTGAACTCGGTATGGTCATTGTGAGTTTTTGGTGATGTCTTTTGGTCAGACTAATGCTCCAGCAGCTTTTATAGATTTAATGAATAGGATGTTTTGACAATACCTTGACATGTTTGTGAATGTGTTTATTGATGATATACAAATATATTCAAGAAGTGAGAATGATCACATCAATCATTTGAATATTGTGTTGCAAATTCTCAAGGACCAACAACTCTTTGCAAAGTCTAGCAAATGTGAGTTTTGGCTAAGGTCCGTGGCTTTTCTTCGTCACATTGTTTCAAGTAAGGGTATTGAGGTAGATCCTAAGAAGACCGATGCGGTCAAAAGTTTGCCTAGACCTCTATCCCCTTCAGATATTAGAAGCTTCTTGGGTTTGGCTGGTTATTATAGAAGGTTCGTTGAGGGGTTTTCGTCGATTGCCTCTCCATTGACAACATTGACTCAAAAGAAGGCTAAGTTCATATGGTCCGAAGCATGTGAGAAGAGTTTTCAAAATTGAAGGATAGACTTAATTCCGCTCTAGTGCTGACTTTACTGGAAGGGACTGATGGTTTTGTTGTTTATTGTGATGCCTCTAGAATTGGGCTAGGACGTGCGCTTACGCCAAATGGGAAAGTTATTGCCTATGCCTCAAGACAACTTATGATTCATGAGAAGAATTATCCTACCCATGACCTTGAACTAGCGGCGGTTATTTTTGCCTTAAAGATTTGGAGGCACTATTTGAATGGTGTTCATGTAGATGTCTTTACCGACCACAAGATTTTGCAATATGTTTTTAATCAGAAGGATCTGAATCTTCGCCAAAGAAGGTGGCTTGAGTTATTAAAGGACTATGATATGAGTGTTCTCTTTCACCTCGGTAAGGCCAATGTGGTGGCGGATGGTCTTAGTCGGTTATCTATGGGTAGTGTTGCTCTTTTAGAAGGTGATAGAAAGGAGCTGGTTCGAGATGTTCTTAGATTTGCCCGGTTGGGTGTTCAATTAGTGGACTCCACCAAAGGTAGTGTTATGGTTCACAATGTTTCAGAATCGTCTTTTGTGGAGGATGTGAAAGCCAAGCAAGGTATTGATCTGACTTTAGAGGAATTAAAGGAAGCAGTGTTGAAGAAGTCCGTAGAGGCTTTCTCCCAAGGGGAAGATTGTATCTTAGATATCAAGGTCGTTTGTGACTTCCTAATATAGATGATTTGAGGGAACAAATCTTTTCAAAGCCCATAGTTCTCGGTGTTCCATTCACCCGGGAGCCATTGGTTTGAAGTGGGCTAAGTTGCTTTAATAGGTGCCGAGCTGGTACATGAGGCTATGGAGAAAGTTCGACTCATTAGAGAGGTTGAGAACGGCCCAAATTCAGCAAAAGTCATATGCCGATGTTCGAAAAAGAGATCTTGATTTTGATGTGCATGATAGGGTTTACTTAAAAATTTCACCCATGAATGGTGTAATGAGGTTTGGTAAGAAAGGGAAGCTTAGTCCTCGTTATGTAGGCCCATATCGAATTTTGAGGCGTGTTGGTAAGGTTGCTTATGAACTAGAATTCCCTAATGAATTGGCATCGGTGCATCCGGTTTTCCATGTCTCCATGTTGAAGAAATGTGTTGGTGATCCGACATCTATTGTTCCCTTTGAAGGTTTTGGAGTTGATGAGAACCTTTCCTATGAAGAAGTTCCAGTTGAGATTTTAGACCGGTAAGTCAAGAAGTTGAGAAATAAAGAAGTTGCTTCCGTGAAAGTGTTGTGGAGGAATCAGTTAGTTGAGGGTGCTACTTGGAGGCCGAGGTCGATATGATGTCCCAATATCCTCATCTCTTTCCTTCTACCCCTACTCTAGCTTGAGGTAATGAGTTCCTCATGGTTTACTTTTTTCGTGTCATGTGTCTTAGATATTCCCATGATTTCCTCATTTATGCATGTTCATTAAAGGCTTAAGTTTTAAGAAAATGAGTTAAGCTGATTGATTTCTACATGTTTATGTGCATTTGAGTATGAGTTGCATATAGACTACATGATATGATGTTCAGAACATGCTTTAGCTTGGAGTTGATGTTTCCTCCTCGGATATGTGCATTTATGTGATTGCATGCATGATGGGTTGCTAGTTTAGAGTTTATTTCTTCATGTGATGTCTAGGATCCTAATCGAGGACGAATGTTACCAAGGGGGAGATAATGTAACCCCTCGGAATCTAGTAGGCAAAGCAAGGGTATCACGACCCAGGGGTACACCCAAGATGTAACATGGCGTACTAGACCCCGAAAGGGCCTAACACAAGCCACTTAACATATCATAAGATAAAGTGCATAGAAATGATGCGGAAATTTAAAACATTTTTCATAACAATCGAAGTCTTTAACACTTTTTCTCAAACCATCTAAACAACTTTGAATAACTCTTAGGGCAGAGCTCATACAATAGTCAAAAACATTAAAGAAAAGACATAAAGGAAATGGTGGCTTTATCCTCGATGCTATGAGGACTCACCAATCTTCAACTCTTTGCTCCTACTAAGAACCTAGCCTCAAAGATGGAACTCAAGATCGTCGGACCCTACATTTGATAAGAATGTAGGCAAGAGTATGCGTTAGTACAAAATGTACTAATATGTTAGCTAGCATAACATCATAAGAGCACAACATAAGGGTTAGCCATCAAAAGACATAAGTCATAAGCATAAGAGATAATAACATAATCTCCAACATAGACATAATGTAAGCATTAGTCTTCATAAGGCATGGTCCATATACATAGTCAATACTTATACCTTCGTATCATAAAAGAACCACTTCATAAGTCAACCTCCAAGTATACTTGTGCAATGCATGAATGAGACCCCATAATCCCATCCATGCTAAGTATCCCCTTTGGCCATCATAATCATACTTACCATCTCATGGTCTCATCTTTAGCTTACTTCTCATAGACAAGGGAATCTTCACCTTAGTCAAACATATCATGGAAAGCAACTATAGCAACAATCCAAGCTAAGCACATATCACATAGGCAAGTCTCATATTAGGATATACTTACAATACTTCCTTGAAGTAATCTAGTTCCATCATAAACATGCTATTTCAATTAGGGACTAGTCCCTCTTTATCTATTCTTGTTATTCATGGAAGAGTACCTTTTTACTAATCCAAGACAAGTCATTACTCATGAATGGTTATAATTACCTATTCAAGGCTACCAAGGAAAAGTATATTACTCAATCCAAGCTAAGCATACAACATATAAGAGAGATGCTTCATAAGTAGCTTCAAGTCATACTTGTGCAATGCATGAATAAGACCCCATAATCCTACCCATTCTAAGTACCACTTTAGGCTATCATACTTAAATGATTACTATTTATCATTTCTAAATTACCAAGGAATAGCACCCTATTAGGCTAGACCAAGCTACCAAGGAATAGCACCCTAATAGGCTAGACCATGCTACCATGGAAGGCATAGTATCATGCAAGTCCAAGCTACTATTGCTAAAATCAATATAATCATCTTGCTAACATAAATACATTATGCTAAAACAAACTACCATGGAAAGCCTGCTATCATGCAAGTCCAAGCTATCCAAGGAAGGATACAAGTGCTCCATCTTAGCTACCATGCAATGGGGTTGGCCCAACTAAGTCATGCTACCATGCAAGCATTCTATGATGCTTGTGCAAGCTACCCTTAGGAGAGTATAATTCCTCTATCCTAGGCTACCATGAGATCTACTAACTCAAGCTACCAAGCATGGTCTTGTATTACCAAGTCAAGCTATACATGAAGGGATCTTATGTCACAACTTCAAGCTATTCTAGTCTAACATGCTTTGATTCATTTTAGGTGAGTAAACCTTTCAACCTAGAATCATTCTATGTGAGAAGACCTTTCACATTCTACATACATGCATTCATAAGGTAGTCTAGGTGAGTAAAGTACTTCCTCAACAGTACTACCCATTAAACTACTATTCTCATATAGACTTTACTCTCAAAGCCTTAACATACATAATTCATCATATTAGCTTTACTCTCAAAGCCATAGTGATCAACATTCATGACTACAAGCCTTACTCTCAAAGCTTTACTCCTTACAATCATCATACATATCTAGATCACAAGATATTCTAGTCACATGCTTCATTCTTGAGCAATTCTAGTCATATATCATCATAAAGGTTCAATCTCAAGCTTTACTAGTCATGATCCATCACATACACATTATTCTAATCCAATTCATGTTTACATGCTTCTATTCTTGAACAATTACTATCCATAGCATCAATTCTAGAAGATCATCTATGAATCCTCAATTTTCCTTCACAAGGCATAAACCCACATTACTTCAATCTCATCAATTAGACTAGGGTTAACCATGGAAAATATGTAATATAATTATAATATCATGATTCACTACTAATTCAATCATAAACAATCAATATCCACTCAATTGGATTCATACTCAACTTAACCCACAATATTGGAAGGAACCCTAACTTGAATTGGGGATTTCATCTTCACAATTTGGGGAATTCTAGGGGGCTCCATAGATGGAAGAATGCATGGATGAATAAGCTAACATACCTTGGATACAAAGCCCTCACAAATCTTGGAAGATTGGAGGAATTTGACCTAGCTTGACCCTTCTTCTTCTTCTTCTTCACTTTCTAGAAAGAGAATTTCTTGGAGGGAATTGGGTTTCTTTTGGTGGTTTGAAATAATGATTTTGAATCACTCAATTAAGTGTCTAAAGTCTTTATACAGTAGGTCTAATCTAGGGTAAAAAGACATCACTTAATAACTAATTAATTTTAAAAAGTTCCCTAAGCCAAAAACTTTACCAACCTTGACTTCACCACTGCCCCAACAATGAGACCACGCCCACGGGCCGTGGGTCGACCCACGGGGTGTGCTGCTCCTCCGTCGATGGGGTTCTACAGGTCCACATTTGGGGTCTTGACCCACGACCCCTCACCCACGGGGCGTGGGTCCATCTACTGCCCGTGAGTCCTTCACGTGAGTGGACTGTTTTGGGGTAGCTTTTAGGGCAGTCCTAGTGTCCTCCTTAAGGACCCTTGGTTGGTTCTTGGGGAGTCTTACCTTGACCTTCTAACCCTAAACCCTTTATTCTAAGTACGAGAAGTCATATCTACGAATATAACCCTCACATCAAACTCTAGAATTTCTCACGTAAAGCTCTAGTTGGCCTACTAAACTACGGGGTGTAACAAAGGGACCAAGTGAGAGGTCACAAGCCAAGACTGAGCCAGGGCACCCTTCACCAAGCCCTAGATGAGCCGTGAAGGGCACCACGTGGCGTGGTGTGGCTCGTAAAGGCTCACAGTGTCAAGCCAAAGAGGGCTCCCCTCCCACGAGCACCTAGACGACTCGTGGTGAGGACCACGATGCGTAGTGATGCCCGTGAATCGGGAGGAAGTAGCCACTTTAAGGCTGACCCTCCACACGAGCTACTAGATGGCTCGTGAGGGCCAAGACGGCTCGTGCAGTGGGTCGTAAGGTGAGGGGAATTTTGGGGTAAGTTTTCCAGGCCACTGGTCAAGGACCACGGCTGCCACCACGGCCCGTGAAGTCCTTGACGGCTCGTGTGGGCCTCCATATGGAGGTTCGTGTCAGCTGTAAGTTAAGGACAGTTGGGTCTTTTCTTATTATTTTATCTTGATACTATCTCGTTTTGCACTTACCTAGAACCCCTATATCAGTGATTTTAACCATAAATTTTAACCATTCAAGTCATTCTCTTAAATTTACTAAAGAAAATCAAGTTCTTCCTCTCCAAAATATTTCTCTCTCAAGAAAACTTGAAGAAGGAGGGTTCAACCTAGGGTTCCAAGGCAAGTGTTCAATTCCTCCATTGAAGGAAAGTTTTTGGCATTGAGGTATGATAGTTTTCATCCATGGATTCCTTCCATTCATGGATTTCCCAGATGCTCCTATTTTCAAAGATAGAAATCCCCAATTGAGTTAGGGTTTTCTTCTATGTTGTGGGTTCTCTTGATTATTGATTTAATTGATGTATTTATGATCTTTTATGCTTGACTTCAGTTAATATCATGCTTTTATTATAATCCCCCATGAACCCATGTAATTCCCATATTTTTCCAAGTTATGAGTATATAATGTGGGTCTTGGATTATGAAAGATGAGTTTTATGAAATGAAGCATGAATTGATAGAATTACATGAATTTATGATGAATTTTCATGAACCCACGTTTAACTCATGTTTTCTAGATATTGATACATGAAAGTGGGTTTTGAACTATGAAAGGTGAATTATAGAATTATGCATGTTCTTATGAAATTGATGTAAATAATTTAAGGATGCTTTGAGATTGAATTATCAATAATGTTATTGTTTTTGTGTTGTTGAAAGGATTTCTCATATATATATGTAAGCATGAATTGTGAAAGGTTTTCTCACATAATAAGGGTTATTAGGGTTGAAAGGTCTTCTCACCTAAAAAGAACCGATAAGTAAGAAATTATGTTAGTGTTGAGACAAGAGGTGATTACCCATGCTCTCTAATGAAAGACAAGAGGTGATTACCCATGTCATACGATATAAAGAAAAGATGTGATTATCGATGTCACATGATGTAAGGATAAGAGGAAACTACCCATGTTCCTTCATGAGCTAAGATGAATAGGATTAAGAACAATTCAGTGGAAGATAAGCTTAGAACCGAGTGGACAATTGGCGATTACCCGTGTCCCATAACTATGTGCCAACATAGGATTGTCTTGATAGACATTAGCTAAGGGATCCACAGTAGCTAGAAGTTCATGGTCCTTACGCTGGCAAGTAGGACAACTCTTTTCGGTGTGGGAGACACCAGATTCCATGTTGTTAGATCACATGGTCTTATTTGTCGGTTAAGGCTACTTCCCACCAACAAGTAAAGTTATAATTAACCAAGGTTTCTTCAAGAAGTATCGTAAGTATGTTTTAAGATGATATTCACTTGCAATGATCATGTCTTATGAATTATGCGTCGTAACTCTCAAGTTTCATGTTTTAGCTTGATCATTGCATGCTCATGAAAATGTCTTATTTTAGCATGATTAAAATGTTTATATGCATGGCTATAATACTTGATACATTTTGTACTAACGCATACTCTTGCCTACATTTCCCCAAATGTAGGGTTCGATAGTCAGGGTTCTCATTTTCGTGGATAGATGTCGATTTGAGAGATTTTGAGCTTTGGTGAGTCCTCATGCTTCGAGGACGGATTTTCATTGTTTTCAGTTTTCTTCTTTACTTTTAGTTTTGGACATGATATATGGGCTAGGCTCAAATTTCATTCTCGTGTACTAGATGGCTAATGAGACAAGTGTTTAGACTTTCGCTTTACTTTTATAAAACTATTGGACTTGAAATGTTCTTCTTTGTCTCTTTTATTCTATTTATTATGTTATGAATGATAAGTGGCTTGTATGGGGTCTATCGCGGTCCTATGCTCCATGTTACGCCTAGGGGGTGCCTTGGGAGTTTGATTTTCTTTTTCCTACCCATAATTACCTACCTTGCAAGAATTCTCGAGTAAGAAATTATGGAATAGAGTTTGAAATCCCTTTGATATACTCTTTATTGAAATCAAAAATAGATAAAAATAGCTTGTAATCTGGAAAATGTATGTTTGGTAGCAAAGTTTTGAACATCTTTTTGCAAAATATGTTTTGCAGCTTTAAAATCTATGAGTGGCAAAAAATTTTGATTTAGTAAATTTGATTGAAATTTTGAAATGCATAAGCCAATTACCAAAATTTCCTTTTTTTAGATTACGATAATTTTTTTTGTACTTATTCCAATATTTGGATGAAAATTCAATAATATGCTGTTTTTCATTTTTTTTGTTTTCAAACACCACCATGACCAATGTATGATGCACATGTTTCAACTATTTTGAATGCATGGGGATCAAGAAGGGACAGACAAGGAAGATATTTGGCTTTCAGTATTATCTCTTTAACGATATTGGTGTGGATGTTGGTCCACAGAGGAGGAGGTTTCTTCAGCCTATCATGAAGAGGCTTCAGTAAATTGCTCAGGCCTGGAATAAAGTTTTCTATGTAATTGACACACCCCAAAAATCATTGGATCTAGGTTTCGTCAAGAATTTGATCAGGAAGTTTATCAACAAATTGGATGAATTGTTAGATAGGGATAATACTACCTTATTGTATATTATGCCTAAGGAATCATATATTAATTTGGAAAACACTATACTTAGTTTTGGATAAAACTAAGCCATTATCTTTGATGATATTGAAGAAAACTCTCATATGTTCAAAATGTTGGTCAATGCTAGTAGAAAATACGAGAACATCATCAATGTATACTATAATAAATTTTGATAAAGGATTAAAAATATCATTCATCATTTTTTGAAATTCTGAGGGAGCATTTTTTAAAGTCAAATAGGCAAAACATTCCACTCATATTTTACAAATGGTACTACAAAAGTTTTCTTTATAATGATCTCTCGGATCAATTTGAATTTTCCAAAAACCAGACTTAAGGTCAAATTTTGAGAAAATTTTGGCAGCATAAAGCCGATGTAGAAGATCTTTTTTTAATAGGGTACCTAATCTAACGAAGAATAGAGTTTAAAGGTTTATTATTGATGACTAATTAAGGGACTCCCCTTTCAGTTTCAGAGCTTTTGTTGACATAGAAGGAATAACATCTCCAAGGGGATTTGCTTGGAGC
This sequence comes from Solanum etuberosum, assembly GCA_029582245.1. NCBI lineage: Eukaryota > Viridiplantae > Streptophyta > Magnoliopsida > Solanales > Solanaceae > Solanum > Solanum etuberosum. The sequence continues at coordinate 15,286 of JAJONR010004968.1, read as the reverse complement.
GATAATTTGTTTTTCGAGAAGGACATTGATTTCTTCTTGACAGTGGATTGTGAGCTCATGATTCATTTGGATAGGGCGAGCTTTTGTGGGGATAATTTATCATCCAATCTAGGTTCATAAGGAAGCCTAACTAGACGCTTTGTACGATCCCAGAAAGTTATGGGTAAATCTGCACAAAGTTCCTTTTTATTTTGATTTCTAAGGTTTTGATTTTGTCTTGGAGAGAAGGTTCTTGTAGTTGTTGTTGCAACCTTTGGGAAGCAACTTCTTCTTTGAGAAAGTTGATTTGGGCCTCCTTGTGCTTTAAGGTGGGAAGGACCTTTCTGGTAGGAGGTTTATCAAAAGGAAGGGAAATGTTGATGCTTTCAATTTCGATGCATTTGCAAGTGACCATGAAATGTATGAGTTCCTCTATAAAAGGGGTGACCAGTATTAAAGGGTTGGTAATATCTTTTACTAGCACGAACGAAGTTGAATTTCATAGAATAGAATCTCCTATAGAGGTTCGAACTTCGACATCAGAGAGCTTGTAACTAATACCTAGTTTATTGCCATTGGCAACTCTATGGGCTTCTTTGGTTTTCTCATAGAATTTGGTAGAAATGAGTCCTTCTAGGACTCAATTGAGATCAACTCATGTATCAAATAGGGAAACAATATCTACTATGAAGGATTTGTTGACTATAAGGGTTACCCTAGTATGCCACCTACAAATAGAGATTTGTGAGAGAAAGTTGATGAAATCACCTTGTTCCTTTTCTTGGTTTGCTAGTTCAATCACTTTTGGAGCACTAGGTATGGATGAGAACTGTAAGAGGACAAGGAGGACTGATTCTTTCCTAGCCTTGATTTCTCTAATTTCTTCATTAAGGAGAGTTATTTCAGATTGGAGATCTTGGATAGTTTCTTCCTTGGAATTTTTGGAGGAAAATAGATTTAGAATATCATTAGTGTTGTAAGTGTTTTTCACTTGGAGATGAGATAATATGGAGGAGGAATAAGTGGAGGGTTTATCTAAAGCCCTTTTGAATTACTCTAGATAGTGTTTTTTTTTTTAATCTTGTAAATTACTAATAATTTTAAGGAGGAGATCTTGTTCTTTTGTGAGAACATTGAACTCAGGTTGGCTGATTTGTTCTTGGTCAGATCCAGAGGACTCTAAGTTGTCATTCTCAATTTGGTTTTATTTTTAAATTCATCTTCTTCATAATCAGAACTTTCACTGTCTTCGTAAGAGGTTTTGAATCTGGTTATGGACAGACTCGTCAAGGTTAAGATTCCTAACATTTTTAGAGAGTTTGCAGTATTTGGCAATATGTCTAGGTTTATTAAACATATAGAAGTTACCATTATTGGGCGCCGGAGAGGCAATCTTAATGGTTGTTTGCTGATGCTTTGGAGTTTATCTTTGACTAGGTCCCTAAGAGACTTAGACAATCCATTTAGAAATTTTTATTTCCAGTATGGACGGTTACCGTCGGGTTTTTCATAAATTCTTGTGAGGAAAGAATCCTTGTACTCTCTAAAATCAGAACGTGTCCTATACTTAAGATTGTTAAGTATTTCAGAGGATCTTTCTATAAAAATACCTGGACTCCCTATGAAGGTCTTAGTATGTTATAAATCAAAGTATTAGTTGAATCAGGAATGGTATGAACATCCTTGAGAATTGGATTTCCTAAGGGGTCAATCAGACGCTTTGAAATATATTTCGTTTATCTTCCTCACTAAGATGTGTATCCCACAAATCTTTAAGATGACCAATGAAACCTACTACGAGGTCATGGCTAGTGAGTTGGTCTGAACAATTATGCAAGGTCATATAAGTAGTGGCAACCATTGTCATCAGCTGTAATTTTGAAAGAATGTTGTATTCAGAACATTCATCTATGATCCATTCATAGATGTTGTTGGCATTGTAGCTATTTTTCTTAACATCTGGCTTTACTTCTAAAGCAATATCTGGATGGCTAGCTCTAGAATAATAGAGTTTTTGTGGTTTTCGCCACTTAGAGTATCCAGATCTGACGGGAGCCACATCAAGAGGGACATGTTCCTCTGGCGGTTGTCTAAATTTTGATACAAATTATCATTCTGAAGGACCGTGAGAGATCCAGGGATATGTCTTTGTTAGGGATATCTGGAGCTATAGGATTTAAAGATTTCTCAATTTCGAGGATTCGACGTTGAAGGCCAGAAAGTTGAGGAAAATTTCTCACCTTATGAATTTGGAGTTCTATAGCAAATGTCCTAGGGATCTCATAAGGTTTAAATAGTGAAATTGAAGAGGTAGAGGTTTATGATGATTTTGAAGTAGTAGGTGGTGTTGAGGGTTGTTTTGACATCAAAAGTTCACCTAGAGCATGAAAATATTTTGGCATAATACATAAATATGTCCTTTAACTTGACTGCAGTTGACATATACGTCCTTCAACTTTGGGTGTGCACAAATAGATATTTAAACTTGTATAGAATTGACCAAGTAGACACACGTGTCCTATGTGGCATAATACGCATAGGGCTCCACATAGGACACAAAAGTTTCATGAAGGATGTCATGTAGAACAAATGTATCTATTTTTTTCAATTTTTTACAAGTTTATGTGCCTACTTGTGCAGACCCAAAGTTAAAGGTCATTTGTCAACAGAATCCAAATTAAGGGTCATGTTTATGTATTATGCCCAAATATGTATTTGTATAATTATTTTATTCAAAAGATTTTTAATATCTCTTCTATTGATGGTTTCACTTTTCTTTTAAAATGAGTTGCAATAATGGAGCTATCACCAAAAGACATTGTAAAACCTTGTGATGGAGGAAGTTCAGATGTTATGTCTACCCCTATTTAGGGTTTTCTATAATTTTGAAATGTTGATTGATTTTGAAAAAAGGAAAATCTAATTGTTCATAATCAGTGTAAGCCTCAAACCATTCGAAGAAATTAATTTGGTTTCGAAGAGATTAGAAAATCACAATAAATTTCTTGAATGTTTTGTCTTTCTTTAATTTAAAAATTGTTAAAAACCATTTTCTTTTTAAAATATTTTCTTGAAATTATTTCTGAAGTTTTTCTTTATCAATTTAAAAATCTTTTGTCAAAACATCTAGCTCTCCACCTATAAACGAGTAAGTGGGGGATTGAGGTTGATCATCATTGATTTCTTTCGGAGGAGGTGTTTCTACAAAGAATTTGGCTTGGGGGATTCAAGAGCCAAAGTTAAATGCCTCAACTCTAGTAGGAAATGAAAAGACTGAATGCCTTATGGTTTGGAATTCTGTATGAACAAAGGATGAGGTAGCGACTCTTTTGCTAAGAGACCTTTGGAAATAGATACAAACAACTTCTCTAGAAAACTGTTGGATCTGGAAAATCGTAGTATTCTAAGGTTTTTCTGCTGCAGTGGCATCTTGCAACAACAAGTTTTGGGATGACAAAACTTGACTCCGTGGGTTGGTCACCCTACCTAGTGGTTTGAGGCCAAGAACTACGGCCATACCTACGGATTAGACCACGGTCCGTGGTTAGGGTCCGTGGTTCAAGGCCCAAGATCTTAGTTTATCATGGCCAACCACGGTCCACCAGGATGGACTGTGGGTCAGACCACGGCCTGTCGACTGGGTCCGTCGTTGGCAGCTGTCAATTAATTTTTCAGGGGCAGTTGGGTCTTTTCCTAAATAATTAATTCCTATACTATGTCATTTTTCCTATGTTTAGGACCCCTATATAAGTCTTTTAACCCCCAAATTCACCCCATTCACTTTATTCTTCCAATTTCACTAGAAGAAACCAATTCCTCTCCAAATATTTTCTCTCTAGAAAGTCGAAGAAGAAGAAGAAGGATTCACCTAGGGTTTCAAGCTAAGGTTCCAATTCCTGCATTGAAGGCTGGCATTAGGACTCAAGGTATGATAGTTTTCATCCATGGATTTCTTTCATCCATGGAGTTCCCAAATTCCTCTATTTCAAATGGTAGAATTCCCCAATTAAGTTGGGATTTTCTTCAATTAGCATCGGTTCCTTTCATTATTGATTTAAATGATTGAATTATGATCTATTATGCATGAATTTATGATACATGATGATTTTATGATGATTTCCCCATGAATCCATGTGATCCCCTCCCTATGTTTTCAAGTTGTCAATCATATGATGTGTGGTTTTGATCTTCAAGAAAGAGTTTTATGAAATTAAGCATGTATTGCAAGCTTTACATGTATTTATGATGAAATCCATATCTAACCCATGTTTTCTAAGAGTGTATGTTTGAAAGTGGGTATTGACCTCAAGAGGTAATTATGGACTTATGCATTATTTATGAAATCTATGCAAATGTTTTAAGGGTGCTTTGAGAGTAAAGTGCCAATGATGTTGTTGTGTTGTGAAAGGATTTTCTCACTTAAACACATAACTAGCATGATGTGAAAGGTATTCTCACATAGAAAGGATTCTTAGGTTGAAAGGTTTTCTGACCTAATTGAATCAAAGACTAGGAGCTATCTTAATGAAACTAGCTTGAATTGGTTGTCCAATGTCACAACCCAGGGGTATCCCCTAGATGTAACATGGCGTATAGAACCCCGGAGGACTCCATATAAGCCACTTAGCATATCATAACATAAGCAATAGAAAAATGAGAGTAAAAACGCATTTCAAGTCTAAAATTTTCATTAAAGAAAAGTGGAAGTCTAGACACTAAGTCGCAACATAGCCATCTATTACAATATTAGAATGAAATAGGGCCTAGCCCTTACAACATGTCCAAAATTGGAAACATATGAAACGAAACTACAACATGAGAAATAGCTGTCCTTGAACCATGAGGACTCACCAACAAGCTCGAAAAATAGACAAGTCCCAAGCTTTAGCCACTAGAATGATCACCTCGAGAACTAGACCCTATACTTGGGGAAAATGTAGGAAAAGTAGGCGTTAGTACAAAAATGCACTAAGTATGATAGCAATGCATAAAAACATTTGAAGACATGCTAAAAGGAACATTTCATTTGAAAGTATGCAATTTACCAAGTTTAAACATTATCATAAGGATAGTGGAAAAGCATAATTCACAAACATAGTCACCATAATCATCATCATCATAAAAGCCTTTGAGCACTCATATACAAAGCTTATTGAGGAACCATAGTTCATAATTCATATTCTTGTTCTTATTGTTGTTGTGGGAATAAGCATTAACCGACATGAGACCACGTGAGATTAACATGGAATCCGGTGTTACCCACACTAAAAAGGGTTGTCCTACTTGCCTATGGTAGAACCATACTTTTAGCTTAGGTGCATCCACTAGCTAAATAATCTATGGGGGAACGTAGTTTATGGGATAAGGAGATTGCTACTAGAAACCCGGACTCGACTAGCGTAGAAGGTCTCCATCTCATGAGACATACTTTGGGAACCCGGACTCAACTAGCGTAAAAGGATCCCATTGGAAGTCGAACTCAACTAGCGTAAAAGCTTCCATCTCATATACAATATCCAGTCGGTGCTAAGCATTAGTTCCCACGGAGTACATATTAAGTCTTGACTTTAGTTTTTATTCATGGAAGAATGTCTTGACACTCAATCCATGCTTAATTCAAAAGATAGCTCTTAGATCATGCGTGAGAATAACCTTTCACCGTCCATGTCTACATATAGATTTAATAGGTGAGAAAGCCTTTCAACCTTAGAATCTTCATATTGTGAGAAACTCTTTCACATCATACCATGTTCATGCATAAGTGTGTAGATGAGAATATCCTTTCAACAACACAACAACTACATCATAATCATAGACACTTCACTCTCAAAGTGTTCTTAAAGCATATACATATATTTCATAAGAACATGCATAATTCACATACTTGCCCTTTCAAGGTTCAAAGTTCACTTTCCATCAACACATCTAGAATTCACTACATTAGACATGGATATCATCATAATTCAAGTAACTCAATCACTACATGCATAATTTTCATAACATTATCCCTTCACCAACAAAGTCCCACATCACAAGATCATAATTGGGAATATTGGGGATTTCATGGGTTCTTGGGGGATTAAAACATAAAAACCATAGGAAATCATCAATTCATGCATAGTATAACATAATTCAATCATTAGAATCGATTTTGAAAGGAACCCATGACTTTAGAATCAAACCCTAACTTTTGGGGATTTCTATCTTTGAAATTAGGATTTTGAAGGGGCTCCATGGATGAAAACTACCATACCTTATCAATGAAGTCCAATGAATTGGGTGTGAAGAACCTTGCTCCTTCAACCCTAGCTCCAACTTCCTTCTTCTTCTTCTTCTTCTTCTAGTTCTAGAGAGAGATTATTTGGAGAGGATGAAGTTTTGGGAATGTATTTGGGTTTTAGGAATAATGAGTTGAATGACTTAATTTACGGTATAAAATCCTTATATAGGTGGTCTAGATTCGAGTAAAACAACATCACTTAATCTTAATTAAAACCAGAAAGACCCAAAATACCCCTAAACTTAACAGCCAAAATTCCCCCCAGGTCACCACCCACGAGACCACGCTGACGGGCCGTGGTTGGACCCACGGTCCGTGCTGGTCAATCGTGGTTTTATGACTGGGGCTTTTGTCCAAACCACGGACCCTTCACCCACGGGGTATGGACCCACCAACGAGGCGTGTAAACTACCGTTGGTCACTGCCCAAGCAGTTTTCTAGGGGTTCTCCTCAAGGGCCCATGGTTGGTCCTTGAGGGGTAGTACCTTGACATTATAACACGAAAACCTCTATTTTAAGTACGGGGAATTACATTCATGACTCTAACCATCACGTTCAGCTCTAGTTTAGCCTACTATTTTTTGGGGTGATACATCCAAGGGCACCTTTTCATGAGTAATGAAGTCAAGTAAGAAATGACTATTCCATGGGAATTTATGCTTAGCACCGAGTGGATATTGATAGTGAGATAGAAGCTCTCCCGTAGTAAAGTCCGGGTTTCCAAAGTAATCTCATGAAATGGAAGCTCCCCCGTAGTAGAGGCCGGGTTTATAGTAGTAATCTCCTTATCCCAAAACTATGTGCCCACATAGGTTGATTAGCTAGTGGATCCACTTAAGCTAGAAGTTCAAGGTTCTACTTCGGCAAGTAGGACACCTCTTTTCGGTGTCGAGTAGACACCGGATTCCATGTTATAGCTCACATGGTCTCAATGTCCGTTAAGGTTAATTTCCCCACAAGTAATAATGAACTAAGTTTACTTCAAGAAGTATCGCATATGATTTCAAAGTTTTTAAAGAAGAAGTTAGCTTGCATTAACCATGATTTATGACTTATGTTTTATAACTCTTTCATATTATATTTTATCTTGGTCAATTGCATGTCATGAAATGAAATGTCCCTTTTAGCATGTTTTAAAAGTTTTATGCATGTCTAACATACTTGGTACATTGTTTCGTACTAACGCATATTCTTGCCTACATTTTTCCCAAATGTAGGGTCTGATATTCAAGGTGCTCAGTTTCGTGGCTAGTTGGTGATTTGATTGATTCTCGAGCTTTGGTGAGTCCTCATGCTTCGAGGATGGATCTTGTTGTTTTAGTTTCTTTCATGTATTTCTCTTTTGTACATGATGTATGGGCTAGGCCCGATTTCATTCTATTGTATTAGAAGGCTATGATTAGACAAGAGTTTAGACTTCCGCTTTTCGTTTTATAAGATGTTTTGGACTTGGACTATGTTTTACTCTTATTTTTATATTTCTTATGTTAGGAGAGCTAAGTGGCTTGTATAGAGTCCTTCGGGGTTCTATATGTCAGGTTACATCTAGGAGGTACCCCTGGGTCGTGACAAACTTGGTATCAGAGCACAAGGTTTAGAATGGTCCTAACATGTCTCATAAGCCATGTCTAGTAGATTCTTGTTCATGAGTGTGTAGCACGCCACATTTATGAATGAGAGGCTACAAAATGATTAGGAAACTCTACTTCTTTCATTACTCTTAAGTCATGCTATAGAGTTTAACTCTATAAAGTCTCTCTCCTAATCCTTATCCTATGTTCTTCTGGATATGGATAACCGAAGAGCTTATGCTAGAAGGAATGTGAGGGAGAATCCGGAACAAGAAGCTCCTCCCCAAGCTCCTCAAGTTCCAGTCGATCCTTTGGCTGAGCATGTTTCTAATGCAGAGTTTAGGGCTGTTTTTCAAGTGTTGGCTCAAGTCGTGACGGCCCAAGCCAATAGGGAGGTTGTGGTTCCCGCAAGCTCAAATGTGTATACGGTGGCTTCAAGAGTGAGGGACTTCACAAGGATGAATCCTCTGGAGTTTCATGGTTACAAAGTTGAGGAAGATCATCAAGAGTTTATCGATGAGGTCTATAAGGTTTTGATGATCATGGGAGTTACGCCGATGGAAAAGGCAGATTTGGTCGCTTACCAATTGAAGGGTATGGCTCAAATATGGTATAACGAATGGAAAGAAGGGAGACCAGAAGATGCGGGTCCTCTTGATTAGGAGAAGTCTAAGGCCGCGTTTCTTGATAGGTTCTTTCCCCTTGAGATGAGGGAAGCCAAGGTGCTAGAGTTCATTAACCTATTAAAAGGGGGTATGAGTGTGAGGGTATATTCTCTAAAGTTCACTCAATTGTCTAAGTATTCTCCAACGATGGTTGCGGATTCAAGAGCTAAGATGAGTAAGTTTGTATCGGTTGTGTTCGAAATAGTGGTTAAAGAGTGCCGAACCGCAATGCTTATTCATGATATGTACATCTCTCGTCTCATGGTACATGCACAACAAATTAAGGAGGAGAAACTCAAGGAAAAGTCTATGGAGGCAAAAAGGGCTAAGACCCGTGCTGGTAATTTCGCTAACAAAAGGTCTGATGGACAAGGTCGTCCAAGATTCCGACAAAGGTTTCCGGTCAAGGTTCCTCCAATGCTGCACAAAAGTTCAACCAAGATAGGGTGTCTAACCCTAAGCCTCAAGGAGGTAACGGTAGTGGATCGTCATTGCCTAGGTCTAATTGCACTAAGTGTGGAAGGAAGCACGATGGTAGGTGTCTGGCCGGCACGGATGGTTGTTATGGTTGCGGTAAAAGTGGTCACAAAATGAGGGATTGCCCAATGCTTACGACTAAGGGAAGAGAGGGCAAGCAAGCTACTACTAGTGGTGCGGGTTCCAATGCTCCTAAGAAAAACCGCTTTTATGCTCTTCAAACTAGAGGTAAACAAGAGAGTTCCCCAAATGTGGTTACCGGTATGTTGAAAGTTTTCCAACTAGATGTATATGCTTTACTTGATCCTGGTTCTACTTTGTCTTTTGTGACGTCATATGTGGCTATGAGGTTTGATGTACTTCCCAATGTGTTTTTAGAACCTTTTTCTGTCTCTAATCCTGTTGGTGATTCTGTGGTGGCTAAGAGGGTCTATAGAAAGTGTCCCATTTTCTTGTCCCATAGAGTTACTCTTGTTGACTTGGTAGAGCTTGATATGTTAGACTTTGATGTTATCTTGGGTATGGATTGGCTGCACTCATGCTATGCTTCTATTGATTGTAGAACTCGTGTAGTTAAGTTTTAGTTCCCGAATGAGCCTATCCTAGAGTGGAAGGGGGCAAATTCAATTCCTAAGGGTCAGTTTGTTTCTTATATTAAAGCTAGAAAGATGATTTCTAAGGGTTGCTTTTATCATCTAGTTAGGGTGAGCGATGTAGATTCTGAGACCCCTTCTCTAGAGTCAGTCCTCGTTGTCAATGAATTTTCGGAAGTGTTCCCAGATGTCTACCCGGTATTCCTCCCGAGGGGAAAATAGACTTTGGTATTGACCTTCTCCCAGATATGCAACCTATCTCTATTCCTCCTTATCGTATGTCTCCGGTGGAACTTAAGGAGTTGAAAGAACAGTTGAAGAATTTGTTGGATAAGGGTTTCATCCGACCGAGTATCACTCCATGGGGTGCTCCAGTTTTGTTCGTAAGGAAGAAGGATGGGTTCTCTTTGTATGTGTATTGATTATAGACAGTTGAACAAGGTGACCATCAAGAACAAGTATCCTCTCCCAAGGATAGATAATTTATTTGACCAACTTCAAGGAGCAAGTGATTTCTCTAAGATTGATCTCTGATCGGTTTATCACCAATTAAGGGTGAAATATGATGACATTCCGAAAACGGCTTTTCAAATTCGGGTCATTATGAGTTTTTAGTAATGTCATTTGGGTTTACTAATGCTCTGGCGGCGTTTTATGGACTTGATGAATAGAGTGTTTAGACAATACCTTGACATGTTTGTGATTGCGTTCAACGATGATATTTTGATCTACTCAAGGAGTGAGGGTTAGCATATTGATCATTTGAGGATCGTGTTGCAAATTCTTAAGGACCAACTACTTTTTGCAAACTTAAGAAAATGTGGATTTTGGTTAAGGTCTGTAGCTTTCCTTGATCATATTGTTTCGACTAAAGGTATTGAGGTAGATCCAAAGAAGACGGATGCGGTCAAGAGTTGGCCTAGACCTCTAACTCCCTCGGATATTATAAGTTTTTTGGGTTTGGCTGGTTAATATAGAAGGTTTATTGAAGGATTCTCTTCAGTTGTCTCTCCTTTGACGTCTTTGACTCAAAAGAAGGGCAAGTACATATGGTCGGAAGCATGTGAAAAGAGTTTTCATGAGTTGAAAGATAGACTTACTTCCGCTCCGGTGTTAACCTTATCGAAAGGGGCGGATGGTTTTGTGGTTTATTGTGATGCCTCGAGAATTGGGCTAGGGTGTGTGCTTATGCAAAATGGGAAAGTTATTGCCTATGCCTCAAGGAAACTTAAAATCCATGAGAAGAATTATCCTACTCACGACCTTGAGCTAGCAGCGGTCGTATTTGCCTTAAAGGTTTGGAGGCACTATTTGTATGGAGTTCATGTTGATGTGTTTGCCGATCATAAGAGTTTGCAATATGTGTTTAATCAGAAAGATCTAAATCTTCGCCAAAGAAGGTGACTTGAGTTATTGAAAAATTATGATATGAGTGTTCTTTATCACCCCGGTAAAGCTAATGTGGTAGAGGATGCTCTTAGTCGGTTATCTATGGTAGTGTTGCTCATATAGAAGAAGAAAAGAAAGAGTTGGTACGAGATGTTCATAGATTGGCTCGATTAGCTGTTCAACTAGTGGGCTCCACTAAAGGTGGTGTTATGGTTCACAATGATTCTGAATCGTCTTTTGTGGTGGATGTGAAAGCCAAGCAAGGTCTTGATCCAATCTTGGTAGAATTGAATGAAGCGGTTCTTAAGAAATAAGTGGAGGCTTTCTCCGAAGGGGGAGATGGTGTACTTAGATACCAAGGTAGATTATGTATTCCAAATGTTGATGACTTGAGGGAACAAATTTTGACAGAAGCCCATAGTTTGCGGTATTCTATTCACCCGGGAGCCACCAAGATGTACCGTGATTTACTGGAGGTCTATTAGTGGAATGGGATGAAGAAAGATATCGCGGGATTTGTGGATAACTGTCCAAATTGCAAACAAGTGAAGGTTGAGTATCAGAAACCGGGAGGTTTATCCCAAGATATTAGCATTCCTACTTGGAAGTGGGAAGACTTGAATATGGACTTTATTGTTGGTTTGCCTCGCACCCGGCGACAACATGACTCTATTTGGGTGATAGTAGATCGAATGACGAAATCGGCTCATTTCCTTTCTGTCAAGGTTTCCTATTCGGCGGAGGACTATGCCAAGTTGTACTTGAGAAAAATTGTAAGGTTGCATGGAGTGCCCTTGTCCATTATTTCCGATCGTGGTACCCAATTCACTTCTCAATTTTGGATGTCAATCCAAAAGGGGCTTGGCACTAAGGTTAAGCTTAGCACGGCTTTTCATCCCCAAACCGAATTTTTACATAAATAAACTGCTTTCAAAATTAATCTTTTGACTCAACAGATTGGTTTTCTTAAGAGTGATATAAAAATTCACAGAATAGAGAATATTTTAAAAACCCCGGAGATGGTAACCAATATTGCCAATCTTCAAAAGAATTTTGAAGAAGAAATTTGTTCCGATTTTCAAATGCTTTTTGGGAACACAAAAAACATATTGTAGATTTACCATACAATGACGGATTCAATGAGAAGGCCATTCCTACCAAAGCTCGGCCTATTCAGATGAATCAAGAAATAATGGAAATTTGCAAAAAGGAAATAAACTCTCTTTTAAATAACAAGATTATTCGTCCCTCTAAATCCCCCTGGAGTTGTTCAGCCTTTTATGTTAATAACGTTGCAGAGAAAGAAAGAGGTTCTCCCAGACTTGTTATTAATTATAAACCGCTGAACACTGCTTTAAAATGGATTAGATATCCGATCCCTAACAAAAGGGATCTTTTGAAAAGAACCTTTAAAGCTAATATTTATAGCAAGTTTGATATGAAATCTGGGTTTTGGCAAATTCAAATTGCTGAAAAGGATAAATACAAAACTTCCTTCAATGTCTCCTTTGGACAATACGAATGGAATGTTATGCCTTTTGGGTTAAAAAATGCCCCGTCTGAATTACAAAATATCATGAACAATATTTTTAATCATATTAGCCATATTTCAATTTTTTATATTGATGATGTATTAATCTTCTCTGAAGACATTGATTTATAAACAAATGTCAGATTTCTTGGACATGATTTATATCAAGGTACTTATAAACCTATTTGTAGAGCCATTGAGTTCTCTGATAAATTCCTTGATATTATCATCGACAAAACCCAGCTACAAAGGTTTTTAGGAAGCCTCAATTATGTTGCAGATTTCATCCCCAAGGTGAGACAAATTTGTAAACCCCTTTATGACAGATTAAAAAGGAATTCTCTTCCTTGGAAAAAGGAACAAACTTTTGCAGTTATAAAAATCAAAGAAATGATTAAAAATCTGCCTTGTCTTGGTATTCCCAATCCTGACTTTTTTATGATTGTTGAAACTGATGCTTCTGATATCGGATATGGAGGAATTCTTAAGCAAAGAGAATCCCTTAAGTCTGCCTAGCAATTAGTCTGTTATACCTCAGGAGTATGGAACTCTGCACAAAAGAATTATAGCACGGTGAAAAAATAAGTCCTTTCTATAGTGCTTTGTATTACTAAGTTTCAAGATGATTTGATTAACAAAGAATTCTTGCTCAGAGTAGATTGTAAATCTGCTAAAGACATTCTAAAAAAGGATGTTAAAAATCTTGTTTCTAATGAGATCTTTGCAAGATGGAAAGCTTTATTATCCAATTTTGATTTTCAAATAGAATTTCTAAAGGGAGAAGATAACTCTCTCCCAGAATTTCTAACTCGAGAATTTTTGCAGGGAAAATCATTAAGCCAACAGGAGTTAGGCCATCAGCCAACAGTCCCTTTAAAGGAAAAGAAGCTGAAAGCAAAAAGCCTTCAGCAAAACCGTTTAACACCAGGCCACCTCTGAACGACCTTCATAAGTTCTCAGCCTTGGCGTATATACTACCTGTTAATCCATCTCTAACAATTAATCCCTTTCCAGCATTACCAAGCTCCTCCTCAAATAACCTATTGATAATGAAACAACCTTTTTCTTAGAAAGAAGCAGAACCCTGCTCCCATTCTCCTTCAGGAAAACCTAGATTTTCCTCTGTTCAAACTAAAGAAAGTTACACCATGAAAGCTCCAGAAAGCTTTGCACAGGCGATTGCACCTTCAACAGCCAAAACCCCCAAAATTAAGGAAATATTTGATATCGTTTCTTTGCAGGTATCACCAATTCTGGCTCTCGACAAAGAGTATGAAAATTATGAGGTTAAATATCTGGTTAGACCTTTATACAGCAATCGTAATTATGTGGAAACTGAAAATCCGCTAAAAACAAGAAGATACTTTGAATTCATTCTTGCTGACACTGGTTCTATCGAAATAGAACACAAGCTTAGTAACAATGATGATTCTGACAGTATTGCTTACTCAAAGTTCACTATTAAGAAGATTCTAACCCCTTTTGAGTGGCAGGTTGACCACTTACATACTCCTATTAATCTTTCACGAGGGCATAGACCTCAAACGTTCAACTGGCATGATTATAAATCAGCCTGGTTTAATTTTTTATATTTAAGACCAACTACTCACACCTGGTTCGTTAAATACAGTCCAGAATTAGCTAAATCAGTTATCCCAAGATGGTTCTACGAATGGTGGAACTACTTTTGAGGTAATCAAAAGGTATTGCCAAAACTCTTTCTTGATAGGTTTGGACAATTTCAAATTGAACAAGATATTTCTTCACTTCCTGAGCATATTAAATTATGCAAATATTTTATTCAAAAGAGAATATCTTATATAATAAGTTGGACTTTTGGAGTTCATGAATTTGATAGGATCAAATACTTGTCGAAAGAGGTCCTTATTAAAGGATGGTCCCCAGCCCCTAAGGAGGCTCAACAGCAAGCAACTCAAAATGCTCCAACCAGAAAATCACAATCTATGTCAGGATTTTTTATCTTCCGGGGGTTAAAAGAAGAAGGTCTGGCAGAAGACATTCTTCTACTCGAAGAATTTTGGCTTTGAGAGTTGGATCTAAGGAACTTAAGATTTATAGATCTATCTAGAAATTGAATAACGCTGTTAATCTGAGATCGCTCGGGTTGAATGGGTTGAGGGGTAATGATGGTGTCGAATTGCCATTCATCATCCGTAAGAATATCATTCCATTTAAGAAGTCTAGGAACAAAAGTAGTACTGTGCTCTTGGTTGGATTCCATGAGCATAGTGACTCCTTTAACGCTGGTAGCTATAGCCTTTGGGGCTATAGTAGTTTTCATTAGCTTGTAATATACCCTGTATATTACTGCTATTTCTCTATTATCTACCCTGCTATTCATATTCTTGGTTTTAACATTGGATCAGTTTCTATATTAGGACTATATTTTGAGGAACTTGGTTTATCTCCAATAGGAATGGTTCCTTTAGGATTATCAATTTGTTTTGAAACAACATACAGGAGTTGGTCGGTATAGTTGTTTTGTTCAAGGATCTTATTGATATCCTCTGTAGAAACCAAAGTGGTATCTTTCTCAATCCTTTTCTTGAAAGGAGAGGCTTGAATAACTTCTTTCCTGTAAGGGATGCTGATTCCTTCGAGAGGGGGAATAGTGCTTTCAATCACTTGATCCTTAGTGTACCATTTACTAACAAGGACTTGTAATGACGAATTCTGATCATCAATTTGTCCAGAGCATTCAAACCATTTAAAGAATTCTATTTCAGTTCCAAATCTCTTCATATCTTTGAACCACTTATTTCTGAAAGCGACTCGCTGAT
>JAJONR010004967.1:0-36692 GCA_029582245.1 Solanum etuberosum | reverse complement strand
ATATATTATTTTTATTCAGTTTTTAAGCTTTTGTATGCTTGAGTTAGTCTTCCGCTTGTAGTCAGCCAGGATGAGGGTTCGCTTGGGGACCAACAATGGTTCTCGAGTGCCGGCCACGTCCAGGGTGTAGGCTCGGGTCGTGACAGGTAATGGGCTAAAACTCATTATTTGCAGCTGGCCCGTTTTCTAGACTTAGGACAGGTTGGGCCCAAAAGGCCAAAATTTAACTATTTCTCATTTTTTCATTATTTGTTTATTGTATTAAATCTAACATTTATTTGTTCGGTTAATTTAATTAAATCTCATAAAGATGAGCCACTTTTATTATGATAATTTATTTCATTTAAACAAATCTTATTTAATTAGCTTTCTTTATTTGGTCACTTTTGACAAAGCTTACTTTTCTTTCCAAATTATTTCAAAATGTTTAAGTTTAATTATTTTCAAATGATTTTTATTCCTTTAAATATTTTTCGAAGTTAGTCAAAATGTTTTAGTCAAGTCGTAGGATAACCCCGTGTTAGCGGACATTTCAAATGCTTTAAAAATCTACTTGAAGTGTAAATGAGAACCCCTTACCCATTTTCTCTAAATTTATAAAGATTTAATCTGTTAGAGTCTTTTTAAATTAAGTTTTCTTAATTTCTTTAAAAAATTAAGTGGTGACTCTTTTCTAAGTATTTTTCTCAAATTGTTTTATACTTAGAACATTTCATAAGTAAAATTACGACATTACAGAAATAGCGACTCTGTTGGAAATTTAATTAGGTTCTAACCATAATGACTTGACTCTTTTTGACTAATTGTTAATAATTATTGATTTTTTTTGCCTTTTCTATGCCTTACTTGTTTAAATTTCTATATTAACTGTCATTTTGCATTCATGGCATCGAATTCTGCCAAACGACAAAAAGTTTCCATTAGAAAAAGGGTGGTTACGTGGTTATCCACGGCTGTCCTTTCAGAAAAGTACCATCTAATTCTTTTGAAGTGATAAACGAATAGTTGGCTTGTGGTCATCCAACATCGTTTATTATACTTCACCCCGTAGTTTGTCCAACTCGGGTAATCAGGTCATGTCTAAACCAATTATAGTCAACTTAGCGTAGAGCAAAACCAAATCCCTTTTTAGCGCACTAACCTAAGATGACCCGACACCCAAGGCGTGTTGAGCCCGTTAGAGAGACCACCTTGAGTCCAAAACGGCCCACGGCCTAAACGAACGATCATATTTACATGTTTAAATTTGAAAGATGTATACGTCGTTTGGAAATCCATTATTCATTGGGGGTTGGGAGTTTAATAGTTTGTTCTAGTCGAAGAATGAGTTGTACAAACTACCATTCCATCCAAAAGTGTGGACACCCAGAGAAGACAAGAAATCGATAACAAGGACTTTCAATGGAGGCATAGCTTAGGATGGTACTCCTGCGTGAGACTGATTATTTGTATCCCATTTTCCCTATTATGTATCCCCACTCAGTTTATTTACAAAGTTTGTACAAATTTGGGTTTTGGGGCAATGGAATGTCACAAACGACGTTATACATCCTTTGAATCATTAGGTCTACCCTTGACATAAAAGGGTCACATATCTGCTTAGAACGTGTAATAACTGTTTATGTGTTATAATTGCTTGTGTGAATATGTTGTTTTATTTGGAGATATTCTAGCTCACTCATCTTCAAATTTATTTTAGAACCTCTAAGCACAAATATCAAGTCACTATCAAAAGTGCATTCAAATACTCTTCGAATCTTTAGTTTCCCAACAAAATTCAAACTTCACTTTTAAATTCTAAGTATTACTCTATCATCTCAGAAAAAGGTCGATTCTTCCTCTCAAATCAAATAGAGAATCAAGCTAAGTTGAACTACGTAAGACCTGAATTCTCCTTTGTGAGATACGTAGGCAGCCTTTCAAGGCTCGGTCTCCATTTTTGAGAATTTTTTTTTTCCAACCCTTGCAAGGAAATTAGAATTCCATCTCATTCGAAAATCAGAAGTATAAAAGGACCTTGGCTCCACAAAAGTTGACTTTTTCTGATTCACTAATCCCAAAATCAAATAGATAAATTCATGTCTATTTAGTCACTTTTCTATATTTGTGGGCTAGTTTATCTTCAAGTGAAGCAACTCTTATGCTTTTACAGTCATGGGTGTGTGATATTTTGTATTATTTATCATCTACATTGACTAACACGTTTATATTTTGATATATTTTTCTTTTCAGGTAGCCAAACTGATCTGTTTTTGAGAAAATGGCAGAACATCCATACTTCACAAGCTCCAAAGACCCCAAAGGTTCCTTCTCTGACCAAAGTTTGTCAAAAGGCAAAGAAAAAGTGGTTGAAAATGTTAAGAACCTTGATTTGACCAAAATCACTATGAATGACCCTATCATTGCTGAACAAAACAAGCTGATTGCACAATTGTTCCAAAAAATTGCTGAGATGAGGGCTAAAATGAATAAGACCCGAGATTTGACAAATCTGGTTATCATTGCCAACACTCTTACTCCAAACAGCGAAAGGCCTCAACTCTATTTACCTACTTCAAATTCAACATCCGAACATCTTTCAAACAATTCATCCACCGCTACAATTCCAAAACCTCTCATCATCGACCTAGCCACCCTTAACCCGTATTATGATAGCTTCTCACACCAAAAGCTACCTAATCCTCAAAATCCAAATACCAACAATCTCCAGAGTTTTCCTCAGATTCCTACTCAAATTGTTCAAAGCCCACCTACTACTCAACACATACCTCTAAAAACTACTTTTCATATTCCAACATCGTCGGAATCATACCATCCATTTACCACACATGTTGAATTCGATCATTATGAGAAGAAGGAGAAGGAGTGGAAGGTCATAAAAGGAAAGACTGAGCAAAGCATCAGAGAGGAAGTTATGAATGCAATGAAAGACTTTCAATGCACCTTAGACATTGTGGGGTTGAATTATGAGGATTTGTGCATTCATCCACATTTGGAGCTTTTAGAGGGTTTCAAAGTACCAAAATTTGACACTTTTAGTGGAGCTGAAAATCCTTTCGCTCATTTGAGGGCTTATTGTAACCAATTTGTGAGAGTTGGAAAAGATGAGGCTTTGTTAATGTGGCTCTTTAGTCGAAGTCTGAAAGGAGAAGCTTTTGAATGGTTTATTTCTCAAGAAAGGAAACAATAACCATATTGAAACGCTTTGGCTAAAGACTTCATTGAAAGGTTTGGTTACAATGTAAAATTCATTCCTGATCGATACTATTTGGAGAGAATCAAACAGAAGTCTTGTGAAAGCTATCGAGAATATGCCCATCGTTGGAGAAGAGAGGCTGTAAGGGTTAGGCCTCCCATGACCGAGAAATAAATTATTGAAGTCTTCGTGCACATTCAAGAGCCGGAGTACTACAATAGGATGTTGCTCATTCTAGGAGGGAAATTCAGTGAGATAGTCAAAATTGGTGAAGCTATTGAAGACGGTCTCAAGACTGGAAAAATCATCCGAATGACTCCTCAAGAGGAATCCTTGGGACCAATGAGGAGTAAAAGGGAAGATGTTTCCTCTATCTCATTTGAATCAAGTCGAAAATCAAAGAGGCATGCTGGTCTCAATGTTCGAAAGCCTTTACCATCCAAAACCTACCCCTTAGCTCCGCAAAATCCTTACCCCATCTTTTATGTCCAATCAAATTACCAAGCTCTGCCACCAAATTATTCAAATGTCCAACCAAATTATCAAGCGTCATTGCTTAATTACCAAGCTCCACAGTAATATTACCCAAATATTCAACCAAATTACCAAGCTTCATTGCCAAATTACCCAAATGTTCAATCAAATTACCAAGTCACTTTGCCAAATTACCCAAATGCTCCTCATATCTACCAAACTCCACAGTACCCAAATTTTCAAACACCAGCACCTACTCGCCAAAATCCTCCACTTTATCACCAAGGGCCTCCACCTCCGAGAAATAATTACAATCTTTCTCATCCAAAACTTGAGAAGAAACCTCCTCAAGTCTTTACTCCTTTGATTGAAAGTCGAACTCAGCTTTTTGAGAGATTGAAAGAAGCTGGTCTGCTACAAACAATTGATCCAAAAAATGTCAATGTCAATGTAACTTCCAGACATTACAGGTTCAATCATTGTTGTACTTACTATTCAGGAGGCGTCGGACATACCACTGAGGATTGCATCAACTTGAAGCATAAAATTCAAGACTTGATTGATCAAAAGGTTGTCACTCTTCAAACTGTCATATCCAATGCCAATAGTAATTCACTGTCGAATCGTGGACGGTTTACCATTAACATGATCGAGGTCGAAGAAAATTGGTGTGTGGATAAAGTTGTAATCCCAACCAACCTTGATAGCCTTGATAAAGTTGTAGCTTCACTAAGCATAATTGAGAAATTCAAATTTGTGGTCATGGCACCGCATCAAGCTTTTGCTTTAGTGCCAAAGGATGGTCCAAACAAGAATGAGGTTAATCATGTATCGCCAAAGCCTTTGACTTATTTGTATCAGTCTTTTCTGGTAGAAGAATATGCCAATGATGACAGTCTCAGAGAAGGAACTAGGGATTTTCTGGAAGAAGGTGACGTTGTGCTGGAGGAATTGATCGAGACACCAGGCATACGAGATGCCAAACCAATGGAGAAAGTTCTTAATTGGACTTCCACTCCGCTCTTGATTCCTCTCTCATCTTGTAGACAAAGATGAATCTTATGCTATTTTTTAATATTTTTTTTACCTAATTAAGTTTTAATTTCCCTCGTAATGTTTTGAAAAGGCAAAATGGCCCATGGTCCTGGCCAAAGTTCATATTCTGGGTGGTTCACATTAATATCATGTCATGTCACAAGCTGAATGAACAAAATGAGGTAGATGACGATGAGTTTGAAGAGTATGACGAGGAGATCGTAATATTCGAACACCTTGTCAAAGAATTGAAACATCTCGAGAATCAAGATAAGTCGAATCTGGATGAGACAGAAATTGTGAATCTAGACAAGAATGAATGTGTCAAAGAAGCACAAATCAACCTCTATGTGACAGAAGTTCAGAAAAGAGAACCCATCAGTTTTCTTAAACAATACATCGATACAATAGTTTGATGACATGTCATAGGTGAGCATAGACGTTCATCTCAAGTGGTCAATCTATTCAGGTGCTATCAAGAGCTGTTATATTTGAAGATTCAGAATTTTTTTTATTTCCTTCCCTGTAATCGCATCATTTGCTTGTAATCATCTTATGTTTTATAGTTAAAAAATTACCATTTTTAACGAACTACGTCTGACCTGAATTCTCAAGAATGAGATACGTAGGCGGCCTATGTCGGCCTCGGCCACCCCTTTATCCATTTTCAATATTCCCCTTTATACTTGAACTATGTTCGACCTGAATTCTCAAGAATGAGATACGTAAGCGGCTAGTGTTGATGTCAGTCATTTCTTTATAAAAAAATTCCTATTTCTATCAATCCTCGAGAGGGGAACTACGTTTGACCTGATTCTTGCCTCAACGGGATACGTAGGTGACACAACGGTTCGGTCATATCTCCCGTAAGATTTTTATTTTCCTTTACAATAGAAACTGGAACAGAATTTTTGAGAGGGACTCAAAAATTCTCCTCTCAAAAATTTTCAAGAAGTATATCTCTCCAACAAGTCAAGACTGGAGATACATTGTGATTTGCAACTGGGACAGAATTTTTGAGAGGGTCTCGAAAATTCTACAAGTCATATATCAACAGTTCGGATACTCCAAGAAATCTAACTCGGACAGAAATTTTTGAGGATGGCCTCAAAAATTTCTTCAAGCATCAATAGAAGTTTGTAGTTAATTTTGAACATTTCGAGCATGATTAAAAGTTTAAAGCTAAGTTCAAATGATCTCTGCCATCGTTATATAGTCAACTTCAGCAATCTTCGACACTGTTGGATGTCAGAGCCATCTGCAAAACTTTTCAATTATAGTAGATTTCGGGAGAACCATGCCAAAAACTTTCCAAGCTTTAAGGATTTATTGAATTCTCCAGAACAAGCTATCAGACACGTCAAAAGTTTTGAACTAAGGACGTTCACTTAAGCTAAGCATGACATGACATTTGACAGTGACCTTTTCCAAATTGATTCTCAAAAAATTCTTTTTCCTTAAAGATTCTTTAATATGTCAAATTTTTTGTATAATTTCCTCTTATGTCTATCGAGAAGTAAGAGATCAGAGTGATCAACTGAAGATAGCAAGACAAGAAGCAATCGATCAAAGAAGTCAACACAAATCAGTTTGTTTTAAAAACTAACAATTTTTCTATGGATGTAGGATAGTCATTGAAGTTTTCAGAAGAAAAATACACAATTCAGAATACGAGCAACAAGACCTCGCTCAAATCTCCAACAAAGAATGAGTCACAATGGAAATAAAGTGTTCAAAATAGGAACAGGTGAAAGCATCACTTTTAACATGTACAAGCATCTTCAATGACATCAAATTATATTTTTTCAGCATCAAGAACGTTTGAAGAATATTCACAAATCCCGTCGATATCAGACACGGTAATGTGAACCACCCAGAGGGCCATCATATTCAAACCGCCGAGAGGGCCACCATTACATCTTCAAATGCCAAGAGGGCCATTGCATCTTCAAACGCCGAGAGGGCCATCATCTACAAACGCCGAGAGGGCCATCATCTTCAAACGCTGATAAGGCCATCATATATGTAAATGCCAAAAGGGTCATTGCATCTTTCAATTCCAAGAGGGTCATTACATATTCAAACCGCCGAGAGGCCACCATAGCATCTTCAAATGCCAAGAGGGCCATTGCATCTTCAAACGCCGAGAGGGCCATCATCTTCAAACGCCGAGAGGGCCATCATATATGCAAATGCCAAAAGGGTCATTGCATCTTCCAATGCCAAGAGGTTCATTGCATATTCAAACCGCCGAGAGGGTCAATACGTCTTCAAATTCTGAAAGGGCCATTACATATTCAAACAGCCGGGAGGGCCATTACATCTTCAAAATGCCAAGAGGTCCATCGCGTATTCAAACTGCCAAGAGGGCCATCATATATGTAAATGCCAAAAGGGTCATTGCATCTTCAAATTCCAAGAGGGCCATTAGATATTCAAACCGCCGAGAAGGCCATTACATCTTCAAATGCCGAGAGGTCCATCATCTTCCAACGCCGAGAGGGCTATCGCATATTCAAATCGCCGAGAGGGCCATTACATCTTCAAATTCCAAGAGGGCCATAACATATTCAAACCGCCGAGAGGGCCATCATATATGCAAATGTCAAAAGGGTCATTGCATCTTCTAACGCCAAGAGGGCCATCGCATATTCAAATCATCGAGAGGGTCATTACATCTTTAAATGCCAAAAGAGCCATTACATATTCAAACCGCCGAGAGGGCCATCATATATGCAAATTCCAAGAGGGACATTACATCTTCAAATTCCATAAGGGCCATGACATCTTCAAATGCCAAGAGGGCCATTACATATTCAAACCGCCGGGAGGGACATCATGCATTCAAATTCCAGGAGGGATATTGCATCTTCAAATGCCAAGAACCACCGAGAGGGTCATTACATCTTCAAAATGCCAATGGGGCCACTGCATATTCAAACCACCGAGAGGGCCATCCGTATTATATTATCAGAGGTGATAATATCATTACTGAAAGGATCATCATCGTCATTCTATCGATGGAGCATCAACATCATCATCCTATCAATGAAGCATCATCATAAACAATATTGCATTATCGAGAAAGTCATCATCATTGAAGCATCATATCAATTCATCATCTATGGTGTCAAAATCGACGGATGCTGACGTCAGAATATTAATAGAAAAAAAACATGTGCTGAATATGGTAAAACATGCCACTTCTCTATATAAATTACAATTTCTACTAACAAGTTTATTTCAGTCTTTGTTGAGAGCATCCAAGAGGATGAATTCTCAAATCAAACCACAGGTGCGGATGACATCAAAAAGGATGCAGCACAACGTGAAATTTTTTTTTAGTAGTGAACTGGGACATAGTCCGAAGAGGAGTATCAAACTCTTGGGATGCGAGCTGAGGAGTGATATACCGTGAGTTTACGGTATTGTTGATGCATTTCACTTAGAGTTTGTGTGTGTCTTGAGCTATTTTGTTATTAGATATAATATTTTTATGTAATCTTTTACAGGAAATTGGTTCGGTAGCGTTTGACTGAAGATGGATTGAAAAGAGCAGCAGCTACTGACGAGGCCAACGACGGACCGTAGGTCCAATGACGGCCCATAGGTAGTGAAGCGTAGGTGAAGTTTAGGGAAATCTGACCAAGTGTGGAACCACAGAAGCTAATGACAGACTGTAGGTCGAGTGACGGCCCGTCCTGCACATCCGTCGATGAGATCAGAAAGTATGAGTTCCAGTACCTGAACCACGGAGGTGACCCACGGACCGTAGGTCGACCCACGGTCCGTAGGTCCTATCATCAGTCGAAACCGCGTCCTGGACTATTTTTTCTTATTTTTCTTTCCTAGTTGGTTTAGGATTTTATCACTATAAATATTAATTGTTATTTTCATTTTTGGGGGTTAGACATTATTGTAGACTTTTGTTTTGGTCTTTTGGAATTATTTTGCAAACTGTTAGCAATTTAATTTTCGGAAGTTGGTTTATGCAATTTCACTTTGAATTTCAATTCAAGATTTCAGTTTTCATCTATTCTAATTGTAAGTTCATAATTTTTTTAACCAAATTATGAATTGTGAACTCTCAAGTATAAGTAGCTAAATCCATAACTAGGGTTGTGGGAACCATGATCAATTCACAAAGTATGAATAATAACTAAATAATTCTTAAATAGTGTTTATGCATGTATTGTTAATCTTTTTGTTTAGAAGTCTTTCTAGCGGTGCGCAACGTTATAACTCGCATCGTTCCAACTTTCCTTACCAAGGGGGTAATGAATGAGAAAAGGATTAAACAACAGAGATTTAGTTAAGGATTTGTTGCTATCTAATAGTCTGACTTTAATCAATTGAAATGAGGGTGAAAACCCAACTAAATTGACATGATGACTAATCTGGGGTAAAGGTAAGATTTAGTAAAGCACACATTCATAGATTTACCAAGTCGCGAGTGAAAGTTCCTACGATGATTACCAATCACTTAGGGATGCATAACTTATTGGCCTTGCATGTCAAACACTAGGATATGATTACTATTATTAGGATTACTGTGTTAAGAGCTTGTGGGGAACACATATACCCTAGTTTCCATCTTATATTGATATCTCAAATTGTGAATCTTGTTTACTTGTTACAGATTGTTTAAATCAACAATCTGTTATTTTAGTTACAAACCCCCCCCCCCTCCGTTTACTTTCCTCAGAAATAGTTTGACTAAAAAGAGATAATTGTGAGTTAAGTTTAAGTCTGAACCTTATTCATCGTGGGATTGACCCCAACCTACTTGTTGGGTTCTTTATTTGGCAAGGACCGCTTATACTTCTTTAGGTGGGTGTAATTGGGCGTATCAAATTTTGGTGCCGCTACCGGGGAATATGGCTTTTAGATTAAACTAACTACATTGTTGAACTTTAGTCAAGTATTTCCTGATTTTACGTTTTTGTTTTCTGCAGGTTTCAACTCTAGTGTATGCCAAGTACACAGAGTCGAGGCGAACCCTTGACCCCCTACGATCCTAAATTGAGAAAAACTTTGAGGAAAATGGTTAATTAAGGGGTACACAATAATCCAATCGGAGAGGGTCAAGGAGATGGAGCTAAGTTTCAACCTCTTGTATTTGTTAATGTGCCCGTACAGGTTCAAGGTGGTCATATAATCGAAAATGCAGAAAGGGTGCAGAATCCGCCAGCACCGAGGTTTTGTGATAACTACAGGGTTGACTATGATGCGGTTGGATCAGATTGGCCTATTGTTCTCCCTCCTCTAACTCCAGGACATACATTTGTGGTGACCAGCAGTCTTATCTAGATGCTTACAGCGAGAGGGTTGTTTGCTGGGTTGGCTTCGGAAGATCCATACGCTCACATGGCTAAATTGTCAAGTGTCTGTAAGAGTTGTGTAGGACGACCGGAGTTAGATATGGATGTCATAGGTTTGAGAGTATTCCTACTGTCGTTGACCGGTGATGCTATTGTGTGGTTTTCTGAGCTTCCATACAATTCGATCTATACATGGGACCAATTACATAAGGTGTTTATAGCAAGGTATTTTCTGGTGTCCAAGAAATTAAATCATTAGGACAAACTGAATAACTTCGCAACACTACCTGGAGAGTCGGTAAGCCGTTCTTGGGATAGGTTCACTGGGTTCATGAGGAGTGTTCTGAATCACCGCATAGATGATGAGTCACTGAAGGAGTGCTTCTACAGAGGACATGATGACAATGGAATGGCTGTGTTAGATACTATTGCTGGAGGATCATATGGTTAGTGCACTTTTGAGGAGATCACTAAAAAACTTGAGAGGATTTCCCAAAACAATAAAGCATGGAGCACTAGAAAGGCAAATACTGGTAGGAGCACGTTCGTTGTCCAAACTGCACCAAATCAATCTAATGATGACATTCGTGAAGAGATGGCTCAAATGAGGACAAAACTTGGCTTGGTATTAAAATATGTGAGTGGAAATGCAGAAAAGGTGAATGCGGTCAATTATCTAACTAGAACTCCACCACCGCCAGTTGAGGAGTACTACTATGAGGAGGATGCAAATTTGGTTAATGATCAGACGGGGGATTTCCGAACCAATGCCCAAGGTTCCAACTCGGATAATTGGCGCCAAGGTCATAATATGGAAACTACAACCGTGAGGAAAACTATGTCCGAGATGAAAAACTACAATCGTGATAACAATTATGGCAACAAGAACGATAAGGTTGGGACTTATGTTCCCCCTGGTAATAGAGAGGTTGGTACTAGTATGACTCGCGTTGAGGATATGATGCAGAAAATAATGAAAAGGTTTGATGCTTCAGATGAGAATGTGAAGGAGATGAGAAATGATTTGTCTGGAATCGGTCAAAAATTTAATGCCCATGCAGTGTCAATCAAGCAACTTGAGCAGCTGTTTAGTCAGTTGTCCACTACTGTGAATCCACGCCAGCCTGGCACACTTCCTAGCAACACCATCCAAAATCTAAAAAATGATGGGCATTGTATGGCAGTTAATACTCACGGAGGAAAACAGACTGTTGATCCCCCCATGTCGTCTGAGGTTGAAGGAGTGATAGAAAAAGATGAGGATGAGATTGAGGTTACTAAAGATCCAAAAGTTGATATAGAGAAGGAAGCTGAGGTGACCTATAAAGTTATTCCCATGCCTAGACCTCGACCTCCAAACCCACAGTGATTGGTGAAAAAGACAGAAGAGGGAAAATACCGCAAGTTCATAACTATGTTGAAGCAACTGTCCATAAATGTCCCATTGATAGAAGCTTTGGAACAAATGCCTGGGTATGCTAAATTCATGAAAGATTTGGTGACCAAAAAGAGGGCTGTCAGTTTTGAGAATGATGAGAGGTTGCACCATTGTAGTGCTATTGCTACTAGGTCACTTGTGCAGAAGAAAGACGATCCTGGAGCTTTCACTATTCCTTGTACCATTGGGATTTTACACTTTGCGAAAGCATTGTGTGATTTGGGTGCCAGCATTAATTTGATGTCATTGTCCATTTATAAGAAGTTGGGTTTAGGAGCTCCAAAATCGACTGTGATGCGTTTACTTATGGCCGATAGAACTGTGAAGAGGCCCATTGGAGTGCTCCAAGATGTCCTTGTGAAAGTAGAGTCATTCATCTTTCCGACGGACTTTGTGATACTTGATTGTGATGTTGGTTTTTAGGTTCCCATCATCTTAGGGAGACTATTTCTTGCTACTGGGCGTGCCTTGGTCGACATGGAGAGAGGGCAGATGAAGTTCTGATTAAATAATGAGGAGGTAACTTTTAACATCTGTAGGTCTATGAAGCATGAAAGTGATCTTAAATCGGTATCCGTGGTGAATCACACTGTGGGGCAAGAATCTGAGGTGTCCATTGAGGAAAGGTTAGGTGTTGATGCGCTAGCAACGGTGATGATGAATTTTGACAGTGATGGCATTGAGGAGTAAGATGAGCTAGTGGCTGCACTTGATAGGTTCAAATTTCATTTCAAGACAAAACGGTTACAATAATTAGACATGAAGAATCGTGACACCCCACCTGCAAAACCGTCTGTTGATGAGCCTCCAAAACTGGAATTTAAGGTCCTTCCATCCTACTTGCAGTATTCTTGGGAAAAAATAACACCTTGCCCATTATTATTGCTGCTGACTTGAGTGAAGGGAAAATAGAGGTTGTGATATCGGTGTTGAAGCGGTACAAGAGGGCTATTGGATGGACTATTACGGACATTATTAGGATTCCGCCGGGCATTTGTTCTCACAAAATTCAACTCATGCCGGACAGCAAGCCAAGTATAGAGCATCAAAGGAGACTAAATCCCCCTATGCAAGAGGTTGTGAAAAAGGAGATCATTAAGTGGTTAGATGCTAGAGTTATATATCCGATTACTGATAGTAGTTGGGTTTGCCCAGTTCAGTGTATGCCAAAGAAAGGAGGAATCACGGTGGTTCCCAATGCTAAAAATGAGCTTTTTCCAATGAGGTCGGTGATTGGTTGGAGAGTGTGTATGGACTACCGCAAGTTAAATGCATAGATTGAGAAAGACCACTTCCCAATGTCGTTCATGGATCAGATGCTAGATCGTCTCGCTGATAAGGGTTGGTATTATTTTCTAGATGGGTATTCGGGGTACAATCAAATCTCCATAGCTCCGGAAGACCAAGAGAAAACCACCTTCACTTGTCCTTACGGGTCTTTTGCTTTCAAAAGGATGCCATTTGGGTTATGTAATGCTTCAGTGACTTTCCAGCGGTGTATGATGTCGATATTTTCAGATATGGTGGAGGACACAATAAAGGTATTTATGGATGATTTTGTCTGTGGTAGGTGACTCGTTTGATGATTGTTTGGCACATTTGGCTGAGGTACTAAAAAGATGTGAAGAGTGCAATCTTGTGCTTAACTGGGAAAAATGTCACTTTATGGTGAAAGAGGGTATAGTTCTGGGTCATCGGATTTTTCAAAAAGGTATTGAGGTTGATAGAGCTAAAGTTGAGGTAATAGAAAAGCTTCCACCACCCATCTCTGTCAAAGGTGTTCGAAGTTTTCTTGGGCATACAGGTTTATATTGGAGGTTCATAAAAGATTTCTCAAAAATTGCACACCCATTGTGCAAACTACTCGAAAAGGAGTGTACGTTTGATTTTGATGATGCTTGTCTGAGAGCATTTGGAGAGTTGAAAGAAAAGTTAACTTCGGCACCTATCATTATTTCACCGGATTGGAGAAAACCGTTTGAAGTGATGTGTGATGCGAGTGAGGTGGTGCTTGGGGTAGTATAAGGACAAGGGCGAGAGAAAATTCTTCATCCGATCTACTATGCCAGCAAAGCTCTGAATGTGGCTCAAAAGAACTATACGGTGACTGAACAGGAACTCCTTGTTGTGGTTTTCGCATTTGAGAAATTTAGATACTACTTGCTTGGTACTAAGGTCATAGTGCATACTGACCATTCTGCATTGAGGCTAAAAAGGATGCAAAACCAAGGTTGATTAGATGGGTGCTCCTACTGCAAGAGTTCGATTTTGAGGTAAAGGATAGAAAGGGAATAGAAAATCAGGTTGCTGATCATTTGTCCAGACTAGAGGAGGAAGCTATGATCAAGTTAGAGGATGGAGTTGAGATTAATGATGTATTCCCTGATGAACAGGTATTGACTGCTTCTTATGATCTTATTCCTTAGTTCACAGACTTTCCTAACTACTTGGCAAGTGATTTGGTTCCGTCGAATTTGTCATTCCACCAAAGAAAAAAATTCATGTCTGATATGATTATTTTTTTTTGGGATGAGCCTTACTTGTTTCGTGTTTGTGCTGATGGGATTATTCATCGTTGTGTGCCCGAGGTTCAGATGATGAGCATACTAGAGGTGTGTCATTCATCGCCTGTTGGTGGGCACCACAGTGGTATCCGAACTGCCCATAAGATTTTGCAGTGTGGGTATTACTTGCCTACTATTCACCAAGATGCTCATGATTTTTCCAAGTCTTGTGACCGTTGCCAGCGTGAAGGAGGAATTTCGAAAAGGCAAGAACTACCTATGAAGCCAATACTGGTGATTGAGCTTTTTGATGTTTGGGGTCTTGATTTCATGGGTCCATTTGTGAGTTCGAATGGGATGAAGTACCTTCTTGTGGCGGTTGACTATGTATCAAAATGGTTGGAGGAAGTCGCACTTTCAAACAATGAGGAAAAAAGTGTCACCGTATTCCTGAAAAAGAATATCTTCTCCAGATTTGGTACACCAAGGGCAATCATAAGAGATGGAGGTTCTCACTTTTGTAATAAATTGTTTAAGGCATTGCTTGAGAAGTATAGTGTTCGCCACAGCGTAGCAACCCCGTATCATCCACAGTCAAGTGGGCAAGTTGAAGTGTCGAATCGCGAGATAAAGCAAATTCTTGAAAAGACCGTAAATGTCAACAGAACTGACTGATCGAGAAGGCTTGATGATGCTCTATGGGCTTATCTCACTATATTCAAAACTTCCATAGGTATGTCCCCGTACCAACTTGTATATGGAAAATCTTGCCATTTGCCTATGGAGCTAGAGCATAAAGCAAAGTGAGGCGCTAAAGAAGTTGAATTTGGATTGGGGCGCCGCATCGAGTCAAAGACTGAATGACATGAATGAGCTTGATGAGTTTTGCCTCAAAGCATATGAAATTTCAGCCTTGTATAAAGAGAAAATGAAGAAGTACCATGATCAGAAGATCGAAAAGCGTTAATTCGTTGCCGATGATTTGGTGCTCTTATTTAACTCAAGGTTGCGGTTGTTTCCTGGCAAGCTCAAGTCCAATTGGACCGGGCCATTCAAAGTAATTCAAGTATTTCCACATGGAGCGGTTGAGCTCGAGAACAAGGAAGGAACGAGGTTC
Source organism: Solanum etuberosum (assembly GCA_029582245.1). Taxonomy (NCBI): domain Eukaryota; kingdom Viridiplantae; phylum Streptophyta; class Magnoliopsida; order Solanales; family Solanaceae; genus Solanum; species Solanum etuberosum. Next base: position 21,607 of record JAJONR010004967.1, on the reverse strand, counting down.
AAGGTAAACGGACAGAGGATAAAAATCTACTTGGGAAAAACTGAGAGTGTCAATGAAGTAATAGAGGCATGAGATCTTAGTGAACTCTGAGTAACTAAGGTGTTTACGTCATACCGCGATGTTAAATCAAGCGCTGCTTGGGAGGCAACCCAAGATGTAAATTCTAGCCAACTATAGGAGTTTTTCATTTCGATATAGGGAGTTTTTCTTAAATTTATAGCTTTCTAGATAGTTGTTTAATAATTTTTCATTTTAGTATTGGCTAGTTAGAGATAGAATAGGATCCGTGTCTAAAAAGTGTCCAGAAAAAAATGTAAAAAGGAAGTCCTAAGGTTTGCTACATGTGCAGGGATGAAAAGGAAAAATCTGCCGAAAATAAGCTGAAGCAATGGTCTACGGATCCCATCGATGGTCCGTCGGTCCAACCACGGACCGTGGATGGCATCCGTAGATCCCAGGTATGTGTTCAAAAAATTTCTAAGTGTTAGAGTGGACCACAGAACCCATCGACGGACCGTAGGTCGACCCACAGATTGTCGACGGGGTTTCGTGGGTCTATGTTAGGGTTTCTGATGACCCGACCCGGACCCCATTAAAATAAAACCCCTTCATTTTAAAACACCCCCCATTTCCCACCTTTTCACTAACTATTTTAAAACCTTCAAATTACCTCATTGTCTCCCATTACAACCCTCCCTCCTCTTGATGGATCTTCGGCGCATATGCGCCACAGGTTTGCTTCAACCTATGCTTTACTTTTCTATTTTCTGTGCATTGAGGGCAATTGCACCATATTTTGTTGGGGGTGGGGTAAATGGGTTGTGAGTGATAGGGTGAAGTCTGAGTAACCCAACTCATAACCCTCCCTTGGGGTTTTCTTGCCTGTGTTCTTTTTCCCCAAGGGACTGTTTTACTTTTATGTTGAACCGGGATGTTTAGGATTGTATGTGTAGAAGTAAGTCTAAGAATGAAAGCATGATGGCATAAGAGCATGAAATTGATACCTGTCCAAAATTTTGAAATGTGTTAGATCTATAGGTTTGATGAGTTGAATGTGTTGGATCTTCATGTGACATGATAAGGAATCGGTATGATACCATGACTTAAGCTAAAACTTGAACAGGGTAATTCAATAATCCGATAATGAAATAATGTGCCAAGTGTGTGTGTGAGTAAATTTTGCATGTTCATGCAGTATGTGTCAATCTAGAACTTGCCCCGTTGGTCCTGTTAAGATAATCTAGGCTAGGAATTGGGAAATGATCATAGGCCCTTGTTCAATTGAGTCCACTTAAGCCTAAAAAGATCCAACTAAAAGAAATAATGCTCCCTTAGATCCAAATGTTTGAGCCTAACGAATACCACTTCTTTCAATACGCCAAACTCACCTTCCCTAAAAAGATTGGTTTGGCCCTGGTCCCTCCTTGAACATCTGCACCTTAACTTAGGCTAAAAGCCTAAGTTGAGGGTGGCTAATTCAAAAGTTACCTTAATCTTGTCCCTAGTCCGACATCGGATATTGTGCACCTCAACTCATGCAAAATACATAAGTTGAGGGTGGCTATGAAAAAAAAGGAAATCGAAAGAAAAAATGTATGAAAAGAGTTGTGTGTAGAAGAAAGAAAAAGATAGAAAAAGATGTGACTGAAGTCAAAAGAAACAAAAATAAGAATGATAATGATGCTGAGAAACAAAGAAAGAAAAAGTAAAAGAAAAAGTGAAAAATAAGAGCGATAAAGTCAAAGTCACATCTGTGCTGAAGAAAGTCAAGGAAAAGAGCAGAAAATAAAAATATGTCAAGAATTGGTTGAGAAAAGAGGTAAAAAGCCAATGAAATGTCAAGGAGGGCAGAAAAGTCACTAAAAGTACCCAAATGTACCCTACCTGACCCTGAACCTACGTTACAAACTAAAAAAGTCCTATAGTGATCCTAGTGACTAGTTTGGAGAATCTATGCAGTGAAAATAAGGGCAAGCCTATGGTATTGAGCACTAAGTGTACATGAACTCACTTCTGAGCGTGAGTGTTAACTGAATCCTTAAACTTAAAACTCAGACTTATTGTGTGAAAAAGGATCTCTTTGAAGTGAGGGCACTAGTTACATTGTTGGAAAGTTGGTACCTTAGAGATTGTTGAAAAGTGTATGTTGTGATGTATATTGGTTTGTCTATGTCATGTTTTGATCCACATGAGTTAGCTTGTTGAGTCTAGATGAAAATATTTGCACTAAGTGATGGAATTGATTGAGAAAGCCATATGATTGCTTGAGTTTGTATGTTTTCTTCTACATAAGTGTCATTTAGAGTTTAGTTGTGTCGCTTGAGGACAACCAACAAGTTTAAGTTGAGGGTGTTGATATACCGTGAGTTTACGGTATTGTTGATGCATTTCACTTAGAGTTTGTGTGTGTCTTGAGCTATTTTGTTATTAGATATAATGTTTTTATGTAATCTTTTGCAGGAAATTGGTTCGGTAACGTTTGACTAAAGATGGATTGAAAAGAGCAACAGCTAGTGACGAGGCCAACGACGGACCGTAGGTCCAACGATGGCCCGTAGGTGGTGAAGCGTAGGTGAAGTTCATAAAAATCTGACCAAGTGTGGAACCACGGAAGCTAATGACGGACCGTAGGTCGAGTGACGGCCCGTCCTGCACATCCGTCGATGAGATCAGAAAGTATGAGTTCCAGTACCTGAACCACGGAGGTGACCCACAGACCATAGGTCTACCCACGGTCCGTAGGTCGTGTCGTCAGTCGAAACCGCGTCCTGGACTAATTTTCCTTATTTTCCTTTCCTAGTTGGTTTAGAATTTTAGCACTATAAATATTAGTTGTTATTTTCGTTTTGGGGGGTTAGAAATTATTGTAGACTTTTGTTTTGGTCTTTTGGAATTATTTTGCAAACTCTTAGCAATTTAATTTCCGGAAGTTGGTTTATGCAATTTAACTTTGAATTTCAATTCAAGATTTCGGTTTTCATCTATTCTAATTGTAAGTTCATGATCTTTTAACCTAATTATAAATTGTGAACTCTCAAGCATGAGTAGCTAAATACACAACTAGGGTTGTGGGAACCATGAGCAATTAACAAAGTATGAATAATAACTAAGTAATTCTTGAATAATGTTTATGCATGTATTGTTAATCTTTTCGTTTAGAAGTCTTTCTAGCGGTGCACAACGTTAGAACTCGCATCGTTCCTACTTGCCTTACCAAGGGGGTAATGAATGATAAAAAGATTAAACAACAGAGATTTAGTTAAGGATTTGCTGCTATCTAATAGTCTGACTTTAATCAATTGAAGTGAGGGTGAAAACCCAACTAAATTGACACGATTACTAATCTGGGGTAAAGGTAAGGGTTAGTAAAGCACACATTCGTAGATTTACCAAGTTGCGAGTGAAAGTTCCTACGATGATTACCAATCACTTAGGGATACATAACTTATCGGCCTTGCATGTCAAACACTAGGATAGGATTACTATTATTAGGATTACTGCGTTATGAGCTTGTGGGGAACACATATGCCCTAGTTTCTATCTTATATTGATATCTCAAATTGTGAATGTTGTTTACTTGTTACTTAATCGTTTAAATCAACAATCTGTTATTTTAGTTACAAAACCCCCCTTTTTACTTTCCTAAAAAATAGTTTGACTAAAAAGAGATAATTGTGAGTTAAGTTTAAGTCTGAACCATATTCCTCGTGGGATCGACCCAAACCTACTAGTTGGGTTCTTTATTTGGCAACGACCGCTTATACTTCTTTAAGGAGGTGTAATTTGGGCGTATCAAGGAGCGACTTCCACCACAATCAAACCACACCCCTATCAGTAGGCATGTGGGTTTTTCTTTGGGTTTATCGGTTTCAATTTTGCATCTAGAAAACTTTTCACTCTCACCGGAGGCAACTTTCCAATCTGAGTGACAATGCACCAAGAGCTTTGGAAATTATGTCTGTTTAAGTTCTTAATTATGGGTGTGAAGTGCACCACATTCATGGCTAAGAGGTTGTAAGCCTCTTTTTCACACTCGATTCATTTGTCACTCCTCCAGAACCGAAGGTTATCTCGCATAATAGATTTCCTTTTCAACCGATCGAGTTGAACTACAAGCAGCCTGATTCCTAAAGTTTAGGGATATGTAGGCAGGCTCAATGTTGAAAACTCGGCTGTACTCCGACAATTTCTCTCAAATCTTATTCCCGAGCATTTTGATTCCTTCATAATTCGGTATCGAGATAGCTTTTGAATTCTTTCAGAATCGTGCGTGAAATCAAGCGTATTGAACTACAAGTGGCCTGAATTCTCATATAGCCTGAGATATGTAAGAAACTCGATTTTGGGGTTCGATAATAATTCCTAAAATCCGTACAAAAATCCCTTTTTGAAAGGATGGAGATGTGGTAGGTCAAAATTCGATTTGTCAATTTCATTTGCCTTGAATTTCTTTCATCAATCCAAGTCAAACGAGGGACAGCTATTGACACCCAATTTTGGACCTCCACATTATAGATTAATCATCGAGCTTCTTCAATTTCAAACGATTTAAAATAATTAGTTTTATAAAATTTCAAAAAAATAAAAAAATAGTTTGCTAAGTTATTTTTAAATAGTTTTGTCGCCTTTTATAATTTTTGAATAATATATATGTTTTACATAATTAAGTATATAATTGGTATATTTTATGAATATTTGAAAATCGTCTCAAAAAGATTTTTGTTACTTAAATATTTGATTAATTAGTTTAGTTAATTAATAGTTTATAATTTCTAATTAATTATTTTAAATTAATTATTTTTATTTCGTTAAGATTAAGAAGTTCGTCAATTGATTAATATTAATTCATCTTATTTAATTTTTAGCCTAATTTGCCAATAACATTCAATTTGGGCTAAATTCTTAATACATTTGGCTATTTTTATTTACAAATATATCCATTTTCTAATCTCAATTTCAACCCTTTGCAAGACCAAGTCTTGGGCCCTTTTCTCTCAATATTCTAGCGGCCCATCTCACTAATTTCAGCGACCCACTCCAAAATCCAGCCGACCCAATTCAATTCCATAATATCCAGCCCACTTTATTATTCCCAGTCAACCCAAATTCAACAAGCGTACAACGCAACATACCCGACCCACCCCTACATCTTCCTCGCGAGAACAGTGACCGAAGGAAACCCAGAAATGCATCCAAACATACAACGTACAACAGCAAAACCCAGAGGCAGTACACTCGTCCCTCTTTTCCACGCGAAATCAGCCCTGCAAAACCCATAACCTAGCAGCCTAAACAATCACTTCGCCGTCCCCTTTTTCCCGCTTCTCAGGGATTTCCCATCCCCTTTCACTGTTGCCTCGAAAAGTGGCATATGAATTCAAAAATCTACCAGTTTTCACCCTCAGAAATCGCCCAAGCTTCCCCTATAAATGGCCTCATCTCTTCCATGTTTAAGGACAAGTCTTAAGAGTTGAGAGGAGGGAGATACACATTAAAATAGAGGAAAAACACAGTAATATAGGTTTATAAGAAGAATTTTGATTTCTATAGTTGCTAAGTTAAGAATTTCGAGCTCTCGTCTTAAGCTCTTAGTTCTCTGTCATCGGAAGCTTTCGTCAGAGTTTTTTTCACGTGGTGGTGGAATAGCTCTCTTCAACTCGTTCGTCCCAGTCGTTTCTCCAAGAAAGGTAATCTTGCCCCTTCTTACATTCTATTTCGATATAGTGTGTTGTATGTTCAAGCTTTACTATAGGATCTACTGTTAAGTGTATTTGGTTCCTCATTTTTACTGTTTTATTTAGTGTCGTTCTGGTGAATTTCTGGGCGCATGAATCAAGCTTTGATAAAGCTTCTTTGGTATTAAGATGTTAGTCGTTATACTCGTTGGTTCAATGGGGTATCTTAAGGCTAGCTGAATCTGTCTCATTTTGCTCGAAATGATGTACTGTTCGATTGGTTTCAACTTTGAGTGTGCTAACTGTATAAGTTCTGTTTCTTCATTGCTTAATCGTAGCCTTGGTTGTCCCCTCTGTCGTTTTTATTCATTATAATAGACTCTCATTAATATTAGTTCAATCTCATGCTATAGTTAAATCTAATCTCTGCTTTTACATACTTGAATGTTGTCCATGTCTTGCTATTTTTTTGTTATCTTTTGGCTTCAAGGCGTAGTGTTATTATTACTTGCTTGTTTCATGATCGATTTTAGTTTAATAAGGTTGTGGAGAAAAATGTGCTTTCTATGTTTTCAATTGATTTTGCTTCATCGTTCTATCATAATTACGACATAGTTGTTGATGATTTACTTTTACAAATATATTTAACTTCTGTACTAGTCTGTCACCATTGTTTAGCTAATTTTATCCCACCAGGCCATTGTTCCTTTATTTGTGATTAATTTGTTTTTCTCTAAATAATCTTATTGTTTCATTTACTTTCAGTCAAGCATCCATATAGTTCTTTACATATGCTAATCCTTATTCTTTGTTTTCATTGCATGAATTGTCAATTTGAGTTCACTTTAGACTCATTCCTTGCATTTCCGAGTTGAATCCCTCTCGAGTCAGCCCCTGGTCACTATTCTAAGATGAAAATTGATACATGGTGCAAGGGAAGCAAAATACAGGTCTCGGAAAGCTGAAAACGGGCTGATATACAGCCCGTATACATTCAGTGTACATCAATATAAAGGTTGAGCAAAGCATGATACAGACAAAAATTAATACCCGTGTTAAGAAGTTGAAGTGGGCTGTATACACTTGGTATACAGTCCGATATATAGAAAAGGGGCAAAAATACAGCCTATGTATATACATTCAATGTATACAAGGAGTTTCAGGAACAAAAATGGGCCAAAGCCCAATTTTCTTAGCACAACAGGTCCAGGAAAGGCAATGGGCTGAAACCCATTATTTGCAGCTGGCCCGTTTTCTAGACTTAGGACAGGTTGGGCCCAAAAGGCCAAAATTTGACCATTTCTTCTTTTCTCAACTCTAACCTTTATTTATTCGGTTAATTTAATTAAATCTCCTAAAGATGAGTCACTTTTATTATGATAATTTATTTCATTTAAACAAATCTTATTTAATTAGCTTTCTTTATTTGGTCACTTTTGACAAAGCTTACTTTTCTTTACAAATTATTTAAAAATGTTTAAGTTTAATTATTTTCAAATGATTTTTATTCCTTTAAATATTTTTCAAAGTTAGTCAAAATATTTTAGTCAAGTAGTAGGATAACTGCGTGTTAGCGGGCACTTCAAATGCTTTAAAACCTTCTTGAAGTGTAAATGAAAACTCCTTACCCATTTTCTCTAAATTTATAAAGATTTAATCTGTTAGAGTCTTTTTAAATTAAGTTTTCTTAATTTCTTTAAAAAATTAAATGACGACTATTTTCTAAGTGTTTTTTTCAAATTGTTTTATACTTAGAACATTTCAAAAGTGAATTTTTTAAAGATAGTAAAATTACGACATTACACTCAATGAAAAATTCGAGCAAGTAGAAATGCCATCACTAGCATATATACTGACTCTGACATCAAACTCACTGACCCGGTACAAATGGAGCATGAATTTATAACTTTCTTTAATAATCTCATGGGTGCTGAAACTGATTTGATGCCTTATCCGGATTCCTCACTGACACAGAGAGGGAAGTGCTTGACTTACCAACAGAAATGTAAGCTGATCACTAATGTTACAGACCAGGAGATCAAAGATGCAGTCTATGCCATGCCACATGACAAGGCCCATGAGTGGATGGTTTCCCAGTGGAGTTTTTCACCACCAACTGGACTATTGTTGAGGAAGGGTTAATTCTAGTTGTTAAAGAGTTCCTCAATTCTGGTAAACTGCTCAAGTCTTTTAGTTGTAGTGTTGTCATCACGCTTATTCCTAAAGTTGCCTCCCCCTCAAAAGTGAAAAATTATATGCCCATTGCATGTTGCACAACAATGTATAAAATCATAACTAAGATCTTAACACACAGAGTCAAAGAGGTTATTAGTGACATTGTGAGTCCTTTACAAACAACCTTCATTGAAGGGAGAAGCATCCTAGACAATGTGTTATTCAGCCATGAAGTTTTGAAGTGGTATGCTAAGAGACTCTCACCTAGATGTGTCATGAATGTGGATTTGAGGAAGGCTTATGACTTTATTGAATGGTGTTTTCTAAGGAGTATACTGGTAGAGCTAGGTTTCCCTTATAAATTCATTCAATGGGTTATGGAGTTTGTCACATCGGTCTCATACTCTTTGTTGATGAATGGGGGGCTTACTGAACCATTCAAGAGGAGGAGGGGGATTAGACAAGGGGACCCCATGTCCTCTTATCTCTTTGTCATTGCTATGGAGTACCTTTAAAGATAGTTGAATCAAGTGCTTATCTATCCTCAATTCCAATTCCACCCCAGGTGCAAAAATCTAGGTGTGGTACATATATGCTTTGCTGATGACCTTCTCATGTTCTGCAAAGCTGACATTACATCTATAAAGTTACTTCAGGCTGCCTTTATCAAGTTTTCGAGTGTTTCAGCACTCCATGCCAACATTGAGAAGAGTTTTATCTATATTTTCGGGGTTAAACCTGAACTTAAACAAACTATTCATTGGGATTTTGTGAAGGGACCCTACCTTATAAATATTTGGGTGTCCCACTCTCCTCCAAAAATCTTACCACTAACCAGTGTCTGCCTCGTGTGGAAAAAATCACTGAAAAATGAAATGTTGGTCAGCCAAGCTACTCTGATTTGCTGGTAGGTTGCAATTGATAAAATCTATTGTATTTGGCAAACTTATTGGGCACAAGTTTTTCTTCTCCCAAAAAGATAATGAAACATGTGGAGAGCCTATGTAGGTCTTTTTTGTGGACCGGAAAAGAAACTATATCTAGGAGATCACTAGTTTCATGGGATAAGATATGTATGCCTGAGGTAGTTGGGGGTCATAATGTGATAAGTTTGCCTAGATGGAGCAAAGCAGCAATTGTAAAACACTTATGGGCCTTTTTGAGAAGAAAGATTACCTCTGATTCTGATGGATTCACATTTACTATAAGAAGAATAGTTCCTCGGAAGATTGTCCTATCCCTAGTAATGCAACATGGGTGATACGAATGATCTTTGGTTTGAGGCAAATTATAATGCAAACTCTAATACCGTAGGGCAACCTACACGAGAGACTATCTACTATAGAACACAAGGGTAGGTTCTCTATTAAGAGGTTGTATCTAACACTAACGCCACAATATCCTAGAGTGTATTGGAAGAGCCTTGCTTTGAATCTAAGTAGTTACCCGGTTCAGATTCATCTTATGGTTGACCTGCTGAAAAAGGTTGCCTACTGCTAAAAGTTTGCTTAAAATTGGAATACAAGTCCCCTTAGTATGTGTTTTGCAACCTGACCGATTAAACAATGTCACATTTATTTTTTGAATGTTGTGTGACAAAACTCTTGTGGCAGCGAATGTTAAATTGGATGGGTATCCAAAGAATAGTGGGGGACTAGCAAACTGAATCCCAATGGATGTCTGAGTGGGGCAAGAAGAAGTCTAGTAGGGGGGTGCCATCCTTTGTTGTGTGTTTACTATGACTGTGTATATCATTTGGAGGGAGAGAAACATGATTAGATTTTGGGTTGACCTTTATAATATGGACAGACTTAGTAAGGAGATTGCTATTCATGTACATACCAGAGGTTAGAGAGAGAAGAAGTGGCATTCAGTATTACTCCAGTTGCAAACATGGCCTTCGTGATGTTTATATATTGTAGTGCCGATTGGTAGATCCTTTGGAGCGGCAAACTAATTTTCATAGTTGTTAGCTAGTTGTAGTAGTTCGTTTCTTTGTATTGTACTACTTTTAAGGTTCTGTTTTCTAGTTGTTGCCAATTAGATTGTAGGAAAATGATTATGTAGTCGTCTAATTCTAAGAGATAGGGGGTCGGCTCTGTCTGGTTTTGTCACTATCACTTTGGTAACAAAATTGTTCAGTTACCAAAAAAAAAAAAAAAACTCTATGCAAATAGTAATCTTGGAGTACCAAATTTTTATCTTTTATATATACTATGTAAATTTTTTTGAGGAAATTTTAGTGAACAACTCGCCATCGTCTAAATTTGCGAATGAAGAACTGAATGTGTCTCCTCCTCAGAAAAAAGAAGAAGTACGTTCTAGGTTTCAAAATGAAAGAGATGGGTGTTTTAATTAGATGGGTAATTGGATAATGGGGTGGATTAAATAAAGAGGTGAAGGTGGGGTTTTAATTTCAGCAAATAAAAATCTGTCACATAATAAATAGTAATAATTTAATTAATTTAATAAAACTCGGTTAGTTTTAAGGATAAGGGTGGATCAAAAAGGTAGAGTGAGGGATATTTTAACCAAAGAGATGAATGAGTAGTATATTTAAACCGTTTCAAATATTCCAAACGTATTTTTGACCTTTTTTCTTAAAAATAAGATTTTTCTATAAAATTATGCATGACCATAAAATAAAAACAATAATAATTTTGTCCCTCTCTAATCAACATAACAGATTTTATTTTTCATTCCTCATTTAAAAATAGTAATCCATTTTTGAATGCCTTCATCTTCTTGTAGCAAAAACGTGGTGAAATGGGTTCAACAACCCTAATCCAATTCCCAATTTTCTCACCACCAGCTCCACCACACAGCCACCGTCCGGCGACTGAAATCCGCTTCTCACGGTGGAACAATGCCAACGCCGAAAAATTAACCCGCCGTGAACGAACTCAGAAGGAAATCGAAGATGAAATCCGCTTCCATAAGCGCTTCGATTCTGTCCTTAACATTGCCAATAATTACAACCCTGCCCCTCCATCACCAATCACTGAAAAAACCTTCAAATCCGTTGGCACTCCTTCAACTCCTTCTTCACCTTCCATCCCTGGGAAAAAGTCCAAGTATTCCAGAAATTTCCAGAACAACACTCGTCAAATACACCCCGCATTTAAACCTTTAGTTAGAACCCGCAAGATTCCAGATGAAACCCCTGATGCAACAGCAGGAAAATCAGCTATTGATATCAAAGTTGATGAAAATGGGGTCTGTTATGAATTTCCAGAAGCCCCCTTTGTATATCAATATAGTTATACTGAAACACCAAAATTGAAGCCTAATAAGTTGCGTGAACCGTTAGTCTCACCATTTGGACCGGTGTCAATGCAGAGGCCATGGACAGGTCGTAAACCGTTGCCACCGAGCAAGAAGAAGCTTCCAGAATTTGATTCATTCAAGCTGCCTCCTCCCCATAAGAAAGGGGTCAAGCCGGTTCAAGCTCCTGGACCATTCTTGGCAGGTTCTGGGCCGAAGTACGTTAAATCTAGAGAGGAGGTATTGGGAGAGCCATTGACAAAGGAGGAGATGATGGAGCTTATAAATAGTTGTAAGAAAACAACACGGCAAATGAATATAGGTATATCATTATATGTGAGATTATTTGTTGATCATGGTAAATTGCATTACTTTTAGACTTGGAAGATTGTGTTTTACTGTGAATTTGTTGTAGAATGTGAATTCTCTACGGACAAAAGTAGAAACTTTTCGAGCTTGAAGAGCTAGTTTAATCTTTTTGCAACGTAGAACATTTGGCACATATAATATCATTGAAAGATTTGTCCCTTAATCCCAGCCGTCACCCATATCATTCTGATACTGAATAGAGCAGAATGGATACATCGATGCATATACTAATACTAATGTTTCTTTTAACTGAGTGGTTCAACATCTTGTTTTGGAAACATGCAATCGCGCGGACACGTCTCGTTCTTACTTTTTTAATCCCCTCGATTGGTTCCAAGTATATGCAAGTTCTTCTAGGTTTGCAAAGCCTAATTGCTGTTGGCAGGTTGTACTCGCACAGATGCCTAATTCATTTACTTATTTTTTCTGTTTTCTTGTTTCGATGGAATTGATTATTTGAGGAGAAGGAAAAGAAAGGGGGGAGTTTGGGAGGTGGGTGTTGTGGGGTGTGTTCTGATGTATATATATTACTATATCAGGATGATTTGATTCATTCTTGGAAACGTTTACCCCGGACTCAATGTGAATAACTCAATTCTCATTAAAAGACTTCTTCTGACCGAAGGTTTTCTCTTTTCTTAATTTCAGTTCATTAGTGATGGTAGTTGGATTTACATTAAGGTATTAATGGTGCTTATAAAGTTCATAAAGTGCTCTTTATAGATTCACTCTTCTCTGTTCATGTAAAAAAGAATATGCTGTCACTGAATTTTGTTCGCTTTGACTCTCAATACGTTTTCTGTTTCCAGGACGAGATGGCTTAACACATAACATGTTAGAGAACATCCATGCTCATTGGAAACGAAAAAGGGTGTGCAAGATAAAATGCAAGGGGGTGTGTACTGTGGACATGGACAATGTCTGTGAAAAGTTAGAGGTTGGTGGTGTTTATATATTTTACCCTTAGCAAGATGTTGTAACTGTTCTGTTTCTTTGGAATATTATCACTCCCATTGAATTTAGGTCTTTGCAAACTCTAATCTCATTGTAAATTACTTTATTCCAAGCATTGGTAATTGCCCTGTCAAGTTGAAGCTTGAGGCACAGAATCAGATATGTTATTTTCTTTTTTTCTTTGATGAATCTGCACATATTTTTTAGAAGGTAACAATTTATATTAGAAGCAAAAAGGCTATGCAGACCATAATTATATATAGAGAGAACCTAAAGTATACACAAAATTTTCATCATCCTACAGAGAACCTAGAGCATCTATTATAGTTTCAGAGGCCTGTGAGTATTAATGTTTACACCAAAAATGAAATAGCATTAGACAATTCATCTTTATCTTCTGAATTGTGTTTGCATCATCTTCAAAATATCTTGAGTTCCTTTCTTTCCAAACAGTCCACCATATGCAAGCAAAGGATCAAATCCAAGTATTCGTTTGAGCTGCAGGTTTTCTCCCCTTGTTCTAGCATGACAACATATCTTTAGTGCTATTTGGCATGACCCAATGTGTCCCTGTTAGTGCTAGAAAAATATTCCAGACCTAGACAGTCACTGTACAGTGAAGGAACAAATCACTGATAGTTTCAGCCTCTCTACCACATAGGTGACATCTAGAACATAGTTGTAGTTCCCTCTTCATTAGATTGTCCTTAGTTAAGAAGGCATTCCTAGCTACCAACCAAACAAAACAAGACACTGTGTAGGGTACTTTCACTTCCCAAATGTGTTTCTAGGATAAAAAATCAGTCATAGTATTGGTTGGATTTATCACATCTGAAAGGAAGGTTTGGCAGAAAATCTACCTGAGCTGTGACCAAACCACCATATCTTATCATCATTCTGATTTCTGACTAAAACCTGTGAACTGATTGAGTGTATTGTAGAATTCAGAAAATCTACTGATTTTCCCAATCATTTAGGAATCTTCTACAGCTAAAGTTCCATCCTTGAGCTGACCAGACTTTATAGATGGTAGCCTTCTGTTGCTGATTTATTGAGAAAAGATCAGGAAACCTTGTCTTCAGAGGCCCTGTCCCAACCAGTTGTCTTCCCCTAAAGGAGTGTTCTGCCAATTATCCACTCTATAGCTGATATTGTCATTGAATATTTGCCAGAGAATTTTGATTGACTTCCAAACATTTACCCCATATGTAGTGGAAATTACCTTAGTTTTCCAAGGCCCTTCCTCCCCATAAGTGCCTTTCATTACCATCCTTCTTAAAGATTGTTCTTCATTTGTATATCTCTGGTTTTGTCTCCTCAGGTTCTTTATCCCCATGCCTCCCTGCTTCTTGCTAAGTGTGACAGTTTTCCATTTTACCAAATGAACTCTATTTTCCTTTATACCTTGCCATAGGAAGTTTCTCCTTAGGGCATCCATTCTCCTTTCTATTTTTGGTGGTATAGGAAACAACGGCATCATATCATCCAATACACTATTAATGAGCACTAATCTGCCTTAAAGAGAGGTATTAACTTTTCCTCCTAAAGTGAAGAATCTGCACTTCTTGCTGAAGAAGTTCTCCTAACTAGAAAATACACCTGCCATTCTAACTGTTCCTTTTTTTTTTTTTGAAAGGGAACCGTTCTAGCTATTTCTCTCATTGAAGGCTAAATAGAATTTCCGTCAATACTAAAGTTGATCATTTATCTTGTTTTTCTCTAGTACAAGCTATTCTTTTTCTTACAGACTCCTCGCCCAGTTATTTGACATGGTTTAAATTTTGGTATCCTATATGTACAGGAGAAGACAGGTGGAAAAATTATCTATCATAAAGGTGGTGTGATATACCTTTTCCGTGGTCGAAACTACAACTACATGACTCGGCCACGCTTTCCTCTCATGTTATGGCGGCCTGTAACTCCTGTCTACCCAAGGTTGGTTCAACGAGTTCCAGAGGGTCTGACTTTAGAGGAAGCAACTGAAATGCGCAAAAAAGGACGCAATCTGATACCTATCTGCAAGCTTGGTCTGTTTTCCATTTGTTTTTCCTACGCGTGGTTAACTCTACAAGAAATCTCTCTGATAATAAGTCTTGAATGTTTTGCAGCAAAAAATGGGGTGTATTGTGACCTTGTAAAGAATGTCAGAGAAGCATTTGAAGCTTGTGAATTGGTGTGTATAAATTGTCAAGGATTGAACCCAAGCGACTATAGGAAGATAGGTGCCAAGCTTAAGGTAAAGTGATTCCCAGTAATAGTAGTAAATGCTTTAGTATGCACACACAAAATTATTTTTGGGAAAGAAAAAAGAAGTGCAAGAAATTATGACCTCATTACTGTAAATTGCTTTTTCTTAACTGTAGGATCTTGTCCCATGTGTGTTAATCTCTTTTGAGCAAGAGCACATACTCATGTGGAGAGGACGGAATTGGGTATCCTCTCTACCTGAAGATGGAGACAATCCAGAGATAAGGGAGGGTTCGGAATCTGTTAATGCTGCTAACACTAACCGATCCTTTGAAGTCCAAGTGGTTGCATCTACTTCTGGAAGTCCACGCTTACCAGTTACAGAAGTGAATACTTGCAATCTCAGTGCTAACACTTTTCCTCTGGGTGATGAAGATGCAGAGTATGTTAGAAGGGACGGAATGAAGGAAGATAGGTCGGAGGATCACTATCTGGAATCTTCCAATAAGGTTCCTTTAGATGTTTGTTCTGTTACAACGACTGGGATAAGTGAAAGCGAAATCCCTCTGGCGTATGCAGGAGATACAGGTGACAATTCTAGAATTCTGAGTGACTGCCTTGAATGCAAAACAAGGTCGGATGATTCAGTGGTGGATACAGAAAATGAGTTGGAGAGCGCTTCAGATGATGTAGAAAACAAGTTTGATTCCTCATCTTTGGTTCCCTTGACTGGTTACAAGGTGCATTCTCTAACGGTAGATACAAACCAAAACTGTCAGCTGGTAAGCTCTATCACGCCATGTATGGAAGGAATTTTACTACTTTGGAAGCAGGCTATTGAAAGTGGGAGTGCAGTTCTATTAGATGATTCTAGTATCGATGCTGACATTGTCTATCAAAGGGCTGTTGCTCTCTCTACATCTGCCCCACCTGGACCAGTTTTTCAGCATCAACCTAAGAAAGTGTCAGTTCAAAGACGCGGGGAAGAGGAAATTGGTGATTTGGAGGTAGGATGCACCAAATTAGATACTCCAGCTTCTTGGAGAAAAGAAACTGCTGTTTCAGGTAGAAAGGTCAATTCGACAACGAGTACGAGAAAGGAGAAATTGAAGGGTATTCGAGAAGATTATCTGAATGTAGTACCAAAAGGAAGCTTAGGAGTAGACGAGCTTGCCAAATTGCTAGCGTAGTCTTATGAATGAATAACAATATTTCAACGATCAAGTCAATTATTCTTTTCTATAATGTCGATATGTCATGGTATGTTTTCCTGTAATTTATCTGTATATGTCAATGTACTTCTTTCCTTTTTGTTCTTTTATTCATGTTGGTTCTCTTTAAGTATTTCTGCCATTTGATAACTTGTAAACCCATATATAAGCTTAATTACACGGCGATATGATAATTTTGTAGAGCAAGACTTACACATGCTGATAAATGATATTTGGAGAGCATATTGAAAAACATGAAGAGATGTTCATATAGTTTTCATTCCTAAAGGAATCCATTGTGTGTTTACACTAGTAGTAGTATAATCGTTGAAGAATGTCCACTTCATTCACTCATGGAACAAATGCCTATCTCCATTCTCTGGAATCCAGGTTCTCTTAGATTGGTGGTACAGACTTTGCGTCCAAACCACGTTCATTCTCTTCTGGGGTGCAGTATCTTTTCCAGAACCAATGATTTTGCCAAAGCAAGTATATTTCCTCTATGGGAACCTGCTTTGTCTCGGGCAAGAGGAAGAAGATGAAGCAGCTCATGATGAATATCAAGCCCGCGAACAGCAGAAAAATTCCATATTTGAGGTGACAGAGAGACACAAGGAAGCATTGTGCAATGAGGGCTGTGAAGATCATATTGACACAGACCACCATGCTCTGTCCTGCAGATCTTGTTTCCAGGGGAAATAGTTCACTTGGTACCAGCCAACCTAAGGGACCCCAAGACCTTCCATATGCGACGACAAATATGCAGATTATGACTACAAGGAAGATGCCAATTCCTTTTGGGAGTTCTTCACCTTCTCCAAACTTCAAAGCTAGAGTAACCGCAACTGCTACCTGTGAAACAAACTTCCAGTCAAGTATATGCTATAACGAAAGCCTTGTTAGGAAGAATTTGAAAGCAGAAATTACCAAGACACATATCATTTCAACTCCAGCTTCCAGAAAGAAAGCTCTTCTTCCAAACTTGTCAACAAAAGCCATTGAAATGAATGTAGCTAGAACAAGTGCACCACTGGTTATAGCAGATGAATACAATGATGCTCCTGAGCCAAATCCTAAGCTCTGAAATATGACAGGGGCGTAGAAAAGAATGGAGTTCATGCCGGTAAGCTGTTGGAATGCTGGGATCCCCAAAGCTGCTATTACCAATTGGGGACGGTTCTTCCTCTTGAGGAGATTCCTGAATGGATCTTTTATGGCTCTCGCAGCATCACTTGCATCTTTAAGATCAGCAAACTCTGCATCAACTTTTGTGGTACCTCTAATTTTCTCCAAGACTTGTCTTGCTTCCTGTAATTTACCCTGTTCTACGAGACTGTTTGGGGTCTCAGGAAGAAAAAGCCCACCAATAAACATAACTGTAGCAGGAACTGTGGCTAAGCCAAGTGATAATCTCCATCCCCATGGATGAATTTTATCAGTT
This sequence comes from Solanum etuberosum, assembly GCA_029582245.1. Taxonomy (NCBI): domain Eukaryota; kingdom Viridiplantae; phylum Streptophyta; class Magnoliopsida; order Solanales; family Solanaceae; genus Solanum; species Solanum etuberosum. Next base: position 4,331 of record JAJONR010004967.1, on the reverse strand, counting down.
GCATAATTGATAAAGTTGGCTATCAATATCCCCAAGCAAGTTGTGAGTTGAAACAGTTGGTTAACTGCTCCTCGAACTTTTGCAGGTGCCATTTCTGAGAGATACAGAGGGACTGCCTGAAGAATAACTTAATCCGTCAGCAAGTTGTAATGTCCTCGTACATAGAAATCAGAAATTGACTTACCTGATTGCCAAATCCAATGCCAACTCCAAGAAAACATCGACCAACGATCAGCATTGCAATGTTCTTTGCAAAAGCATTAAGTATTGCACCAAGAAAAAAACTGACTGCTCCACAAAGTATACTGGCTCGACGGCCTTTGTTGCGGGTAACATGTGAAGCACCAAATGTGGAAACAAGCGCAGCAAAGTACAAAGAGGAAGTAAACAGGGTGAGTATCTGATTGTCATATTTACAGTAATCAGTTTCTTTGAGATGTGCATGCTTCCTTCTGTACACTTTGGGGAAAAACTCTTTCAAGAAATCATCCATGGAAGTCACCCCACCTTAAAAACCACAAATTAGAATCAGAATTTTTCTTTAAAGTGTTTTTGATGCGTATCTGACTGACTACCTTTATGCTTATTGATTCATAAAACAAAAGGATAAAGGGGGTTCTACTACCTCAATCAATTTACTGATGATATCTACAAGCATTTGTATTTTGTACAGCTAGTAACAAATTGTTGTATTCAAACAATGGTACAAATGACTTGAGAAATACTTTCCTAAACAGATCAGAAAAAAGAAAAAAGAAGATGGTTCTGGATTAATACTCACCAGAAACACCAAGATCGTAGCCAAAAAGAGATCCTCCCATTGCTGCAACCACACAAGCAAATATAAAATAGCCAGTTATCTTATACTCATAGAGATGAGCTCTTTTTCCTCCCTTGTCATCACTAAATCCTCCACCAGCCATACTTTTCTTCTTCTTCTCTCTCTCTGCTTTTCACAAATGTAGTATTCCTATTTATGCATATCTACTACTTCATCCACTTGCACTCTAACTGTTTACTACTACCTCTATTTCAATTGTCAAAAAAGAAAAAAAAAATTAAATAGATTAAGACAAATAAAAACGGATAAAATATTAATTAATGTTAGGAAAGTAAATACATGGCTGATTATGTACGTTGCTCTCTTTATTTCCTAAGGCAAGTTGGTATTGCTTTGATCTCCTACCATTTTTGTCTATAGCGTTGACCCAACTGTCCTAACAATAGAAAATTGCTGGCAGTCTTAACGGACTGCATACTAACCTTCTCCTCTTCTTTTTTTCCACCCAAATTCGCAGTCGGAAATTTCACATTAGAAGGTAAAGCGCTTCCATAATTCAGGGAATATACAAACCTTCCCTTACTATTCACATGTAATACGCTTGTGTGAATGTGACATGTTTGAAAATTTATTACTTTACTCAAAACTTTGAGATACCTAACCTTTCTCTGCTAATCATTTTACATAATTTTGGGGGCGTTGGCGATATTTTAATTAGATGCCTAAAATCTAATCAAATGCAATATGTATTTATTTATTTTTGTTTCACTTTTTAGATGCAAATTATTATTATTTTTTTTCTATAAATGATTTTTTTTAACTTTTTTTTTTGGTCAATTATTAGTTTGAGGTAATTTTTTATCAATTCAACGTTGAAAAATGTCCTTTCTTAGACAATCGTTATATGAATTGTTAACATAATTTTATAAGTAATAAATTGACAAATTTTAAATAAAGATAAGAGTTAGAACCATAGAATCTAATTCAAGAAGTTGATGAAAATTTAAGAAGATATAAGGATAGCATTCGTACTTCACTTTGTTCAATACTTTTTGACTATCAATTCATATTTTCGACATACTATCATTTTAACTAATCAAAATTTTGAAGAAGGAAAATACAAAGGGAGTTAAAAAAAATAGTAGGAATATTAGCAAAAAGAATGTAAAAATACAAAATAATATATATATTTTTTATTTCTTTTATTTAAATAGGATTAAAGAGAATAAAATAATATTTCTTTATTTTTTAAAAAGCATTATTTATCTGATGCAAATTTGAATTACTCTGTCAATGAACTTTGAAAGAATATTCCATTACTTCTGTCCAAAATGAAAGAAAAAATGTTCCTTAAGTTATCAAAAGTATCATGTGGTATTCATAAAATATTCATTGCTAGTTGCTAGTAATAGACATGAATTATTCAGATAAATATAACTTTTGTTAGGTAGATCGTTATATTTTTAATATTGAGTTTAGTAATGTAATGTCCGTACCTATGACTTTTGAGTAAAAAGGAAAAAGTTGTTGTATTAATTAATGGAGAGTCAGTCGATGGTTACATTGATGATACAATAGATAATGAAATCTCCTATGAAATTGTTAGTTGGATCCATATTAAAAAGTCAACAAGGTTACCCTTATCCAATGAACACCACAAATAGATAAGGTTTCATGATATTGTTTATTTGAAAAATGGTACAATTGAAGTTATTAGGTATGTTTTAGTGAAGAAAAAAGTTGTTTTTCAAAATTAATTTCAACTTTTTAGGAAAAAATTAACTTTTTGAAAGAGTCTTTCCTTAATTTTTAAAGGAAAATCAAGAAATCTTTAATTAATTTCAAAAAATAATTTCAAAAAGATTTAAACTAGAGAATTCTTTCGAAATTTCAAAGAAAGGATACGATAATCTTATTTTCATTTTTAAAAAGTTTTACACACTTGAAATGTCAGCTAACATGGAGTTATAGCTGAGAATTTTATTTGACTAACTTTTGGGAAAAACACTTAAAAAGTAAATAAAAATATTAAAAAATTATTTGAAAAAAAAAACTTAAAACGCATTAAGCAAATTGAGAGTGATTAAGACTTAACAAAATATGATTAAGGGTAGAAAAGCACTTGAATCATTTTGAAAAGATAATAACTTGAATCAAATTTTAAACAAGTAAAGAATGTAGACAAAAACATTTGAATAAATAAATACAAGAGTTGATAAATCTTTTTATCAAATGAACCTACACAAAAGAAATAAGTTCTTCATTTAGGGAATTTAATTAAGTTATATTATAGTTAAAACATTCAAACAAAATAACAAGTAAAAATTATAGGAATCACATAGTGTAATATCTAAATTACATCCTATCTCTACTATTTTTCATTTTACAAAAATTCCTTAAAATAAAAGACATCCGGATACATAAGTTGCGTCCGGATACACTACGTCAGATATATTGCAAAAGTGTGTTGTTGCGCTTAATAAGGAAAAATAACGTAAAATTAATTTTAATTCCCATGATTCACGCCTAACTGATTGTTATCAATCCATCCCAATACGTAACAGATTCACAAATTTCAAATTTTCATCTTCTCCATCAAGCAGCCATTAATGTCGAAATAGTGCAAAATTCAAATAACTCAAAAAAATGGTTGATACAAGATGAATATATCAATTTTGTTGAGACATTCAGGAATTTGGGTGAGCGAGGTGAGTTATGAAGGTTACAAAATTGATGGAATTGTTGTTGGACAATCGATTTCATTTATGAATATCAAAACCGCCATTTCAGTCGAGTTGGAGATTGATGAGGTTAGGAAAAACATTGAAATCAGATACATCTTAGAAGGTAACTCATCTCTGTTGAAAATTAAGAATGACATGGGTGTGAAACTGTATTTGGAGGTGAAACAAATGAGCTAGGATTTGCAATGTATCCACTATCCATTGATACTACAGAGAAGATTGATGGAGAGATACATAGCTTTGATGCTACATCATGAGAAATTATGTGTGTCGAAGGTAAAGAAAGGGATGTCGAAGCTCTTGCTGTGGTTGAATCAAGAATTTTTTATTCATATTATTATATTCAAGAATTAGAAGTTACAAATTACATAATTGATTCAAAAAGTACAGAGGTGAAGACATGTCAATTTTATAAGGATAAAACAACGTTCATAGATGTAATGGCGAAATATAAAATAGAGCACAACTTCAATTTCAAAGTAAAGAAATCTGATAGAAAAAAGTATGGGAGTATTTGATATGTATTGTGAAATATTGTTTTTTCAATTTTTAGATATATAAATGATGATATACTTGTCACGACCCGAGCCTACACCCTGGACGTGGCCGGCACTCGAGAACCATTGCTGGTCCCCAAGCGAACCCTTATCCTGGGTGACTACAAGCGGAAGACTAACTCAAGCATACAAAAGCTTAAAAACTGAATACAAATAATATATTCAACTCGCCATAAAATAGGCAACTTAAGTCTTTAAAACATTTAACAAAATAAATGAATAGACTTTTGAAACTCTACTGTCTATCTA
>JAJONR010004966.1:0-49406 GCA_029582245.1 Solanum etuberosum | reverse complement strand
ATAACAGTAAAAGTTGAGTAACCATCCATTGCCATGTGCGCGTGGCTCATAGATAGAGCCAAGCCACCACACGCGAATTTCGTTATTTGGACAATGATAATTGGTGTGGTGAGTAAGTTGGATGGATCTACATTCCATGAATCTTGAGGCCAACAAAGCAATGAAAGGTTGACATCCTTATGTGCTTTCTCAAGAAATTCATTGAGTTTACTATTCACTTTTGCTTTTATAAATTTAACCCCTTGGTCCTGGCAGGATATCGAGTTATCCTCGGTAAATCTGCCAGAAATAGGGTAAACATGAGTTAAAATCCTAGATAAGGATTGCTCAAGTTGTTCTTCATGAGCTGAAAAGTTAATGTTGTTGGTAGGAGGATAAAAAAGAACAACAGGTAAATGTGTCTCATCAGATATTTGATCAAAGAAACATAACTTGTAATTTTCGAGATGATTTGGAGTTGGTGAAGATGGTTTTATAAATTTTGCGGATATGATTTCAACTTCCATGTTTTCGTTTTGAAATGCCATGAGTATATAGATGTGGTGAAATAGCAAAAGAGAGATTAAGCAAACAAGTGAAGAAGCTAAGATATATAGTGGCATTTCACTCTTCCTCTTTATATAGAAAAAAGATATGGGTTTTCGGTTTATCGATTTGTGATCTTTAACGTACGATTCGATTTAACCAACAAGAAAATGCTTATAAAATAAATATATGACTTCTCTAATAATTTGGCGCAATAGGATAATAATATAACTTTACATAATGTTCATAATTAAAATAGAAACAATATTAACTACCATGAAAAGAACTATACAAGTGCAATACAAATAAAAGAACTAGGACACTAATGTAAATTGAAGGCTAAAGGGCAAATTAAAGGTAGTAACCAACAAAATATACTGATATAAATATTTACTATATTTATGTAGAGGTAAATGAGGAAATGACTACATTCTTACCGGGTTATCGATTTACTCAATAATCCAAAACTAAAAAAAATCAAAACTGAATTGATAATTCGATATTTTTTTTTTATAAAATCATTAAAACCTGTTAACTCAATAACTCAATAACAATAAACTAGACAAACTAGAAAGATGACAAAAAAAACAACATAGAAAACTCTAAAAACTTAGCAAATGCCTTAACATCATGGTCCGAAAAAAAACATCGATAAGTAATATAACTCTTAGCAAGTGCTTGAGAATGAGTTTCACCCTCTTCTGGTTATAGTAACGGCTGCAGTTGAATCCGCTCTTGATTTCCAAGAACGTTGGTAAAAGCCTTGATATCACTTTCACATTCAAATAAACTCATATAACTATCCTTCAAGTCCACTTGCACACAAATACTTCCACATTCTGCATCATACATCCAACAACTATGAAAATTTCTCAATCCAAAATGCATCAAACTCGGTTTTCCTTGACCAAAATCAGCATCCTTCATTGGAAACTTACACAAACTCGAAATTATACACTTGTCAACTTCATCATTGTCAGTTCCCCATTCTTTTGACGCGAAAATTTCCTTGTATGAATTAGCCACAGTCGCGATTATATCATCAGCTGAACCTATAGCACAAGCATCAATAGCTTTTTGCACGGAATTCCTAATCAACGTTACAAAATCATGAAGCTCCATTTTGTTCTTCTCGGGTACAAATAGTATTGGAGCATCCATTACATAATTCCCAAACGCGTTTTCTTTTAGAGGTAATGAGATTTTTCCGCGTAAATTTACTGGAAAAAACACTAATGAACGTCTCAAATATCCGTGTTTTGCTTCTGAAACACGAATTAAAGCCCTCCATAAAATTGCTGTAATAATTTCAACTCTTGAAGGCTTAAAGCATAGTTCCCCTGAATCTATCGCCCCTGTTAACTTGTCTCTGAGAGACGATATCGTCAGTTCATTAATAAAAAATCTCTTAGCAATAAATTTTTCTTCTAATTCTACTGGATGAACTCGATTTGGGAAAATACGCGATAAATCTCTTGCTGGAAGAATCTCACCAAAATCAAAACTCATGAAATCAATCTGATCAGCTGGAATCCCCAATTTACACACTTTAGCCCACTCGTAAACGAATTTGAAATTACTGAATCCATCCATTACAGGGTGCGATGCACTAATGGACATAGCAATACCACCACATTCGAATTTTGTCACTTGTACAACCATAGGTGGAGTAGTGTCAAAATCCGCGTCCTTCAAATCTTGAATATCCCGAGGGAAGAAAAACAGGGCGAGATTAAGGTCATTTTGGACTTGATTGATGAAATAGTTGAATTGACAATTGACTTTGGCTTTTGTAAACTTAACACCTTGGTCAAGGCAATCGATTGAACATCGATCCCTTGACAACCTTCCTGCTGCAGGATAAACATGAGATAAAATCCTGGATAGGGATTTTTCGAGTTTCTCATCAAACTTGTCATCGTTGATGTTGTCATCGTTGTTACCATGTGAATAGAAAAGTAGTAATGGCATATGTTCCCTCTCCGCGAGCTGATCGAAGAACGATAACTTGTAATTCTTAAGGTGTTGTGGTGTTGGTATGGATGGTTTTATGAGTTTTGTGGAAATGAATTCCAAGTTCAATTCCATTTTTGATAAATGGAAAACAAAAAATAAGTGAAAGAATTCCAAAATGATTTTTTCTATGAAGCTTATGCTATACAATAATCTTTATTATATAGGGAAAATTCCATGATATGTTTATTGTGTATTGGATTATGGTAATCCTTCATATTTGGAATTTGAAGAATGAAAAAATCAGACCATAAATAGGGTAAGATTTGGTATTTATGATATTGTAAAATTATGGTCCTTTAAATATGGAGAATTGGACAAATAATCAAACCTTGTTTGTATTTGAATATCTTTTGACTAATAAAATGTTGTTATTAGTGGACGGTTATAAAAATGTTTGACGGTATATTAAAGGAGTAAACCAAATAAAAGTAAGTTTATCATTTAAAGTTGTATTCCATTTATATTTTTGGAGTGTACATAGTTGTATTTCCTTATTATCATTTTATTTATTTGGAATGTAATAGTAATTAATTTTCTTTCTTTTGAAGATAGTAGTATTATTTCATGTATTTACCAGAAGATTTATTTTAAGAAAGAAAGTTCAGACAGATGGGTAAATTTAAATGTTTCGATTTGGTCGATTATATTCTAAAAATGATATCTTATTAATTCTTATTTTATTTTGTATTTATAAAAATTAAATTTTTCGAAATCATTTCAATTTGGGATTTCTTTTGATATTAGTACGATTACGTTGTTTTTCAATATTATTTTAAAAGTTACACGTAGAATTTACAATACGATATCATGCATACTTGCAAGTGTTTGGCAAAATCTCTAGACATTTTTATTATTTAAAAAATGATGAATCAAAAGAACATGAAAAATGACAAAAATAGAGATTTATTCACCTATTTTACTGTTGTAAAATAAATTAAGCAAAGCCAAGAGAGGTATAAGCAAAAAATTAAGCATCCAACAAGAGAAATCAAATTTGTATAGTAGTAATATTATTATTATTTAGTACATGTTTAGCTCCTATTTGACTATAGATTTTAAAGTTTACATTCGAATTAATCATAATTTTTCAGAATTTAATTCAAAATTTATGATCAAACGGTAGCCTTAAAATCTTTGACTTCATCTTTTTTATTTGTTACGTATTTGCTTCATTAGCCATGCTCATCTTACCACTTTGCTGACATTATTTTTACCTATTCTTTCTAGCTCCTAATTTTGATAATGCATCGTTATACGGAGGAAGGTCTATCGAAAACAATTTTTTTAATTTCAGAAAGGGAAAAATCTAGACACATCCAACCTCCCTCAAGTCGATTACACGAAATATATTATTATTATACTAAAATTAAAAAAAAAAAAAAAAAACTAATCAACGATACACAATGGTGTTGTACACTGAATGATTTGCACCTGCACTACACCTGATTACTTAAACCCCAATTTCCATAAAATCTTCATCTGCTTCTCTGTCCTCGTGAGAGCTCATGTATATAAATTGTGACCCTAAAGTTTCCAGTAACTTAGCCTATTTTTTCTCTACCATTTTTCTCTTTCTAAATACACTTGAAATTCATAAGCATTCTCGATTCTTCGTACATGTACACAAACTCTGAATTTCTCTGCAAAATCATTCTCTCTGCGCATCAAACAAGGAGAAATTTGTAAGTATCGAAGCTATTTTCATCAACACTTTGAAGGTTTTTACAATATCGCGAATCATCGTTTCAATTGCAGTATCAATTTTATGTGAAAACAATTTTATTACGTATATTTTTTGATTTGTAAGTGTTTTTATCGTAAATTTTAGCTGAATTAGTGATGTTGATTTATCGCGTAATAGGCGATCAATTGAGTGTGTCTGAAGTTTCTATTAGTGCTGGTGTTCTGTGTTGTTTAATTTTAGCTTTATTACCTGTTATTTTAATTTCTAAGCACAAATTTGCATGTTTCTCTGCGAATTTCTCTGCAAAACTATTTTCTCTGCGCATCAAACGAGGAGAAACTTTTAAGTGTTGAAGCTTTTTTCATCATCGCTTTGAATGTTGTCAGCTGTGGAAAATTCATCAGTTTTGATCTCGCGAATTATAGTTTCATTTTGAAGTGTCGATTTTCTGTGAAATCAAAATTTTCTGTAGCTTTTTGTGATTTGTTAGTGTATTTTTTCTTAAATTTTAGCTGAATTTGTGGTGTGAAGAAGAAAAAATTTATTGTGTAATAGGCGATCAATGGAGTATGTTTGCAGTTTTTTTTAGTGCTGGTGATCTATGTTGTTTAATTTTAGCTTTACTTGTTTTTTCTAAATATAATTTCTAAGCACAGATTTGCAGAGTATATGTTGAGAATAAATGAAAGAGGAGATTAATTGACTATATTTGCAGTTTTATGCTTGTGTTCTGTGTAATTTAATTTTAGCTCTACTCGTAGATTGCTATTTTTTTTTTCTTTTTTCTCCAAGTGTTAGAGCGAATTTGTATGATATATATTAAGATGAAATGAAAGGAGAAAACTTTGTATTATAATATCAATTAATATGTGTGTGTACTGGTGGTGTTTGTGCCAATTTGCATGCATCTCGACTAATCGACCAGCTGACTGCTCCTTCCATCAAACACGGATATTGAGTATTGGTGGAAGGAATAGTAGTCTTGCATTCCAGTTTCATCGATCGCTGGGCCACAATGGCACAACCTTGGAGGCATGCTGTGGAACCTTCTAGAAGGATCAATAAGTGTGTGTATATCTATCTCTAGAGCATATTTGCAGTTAATTGCTGGCGTTCTATGTTATGTCTATATATTTAGAAGAAATGGAGGAAGAGATCATTGTCCTATAATATGCAACTAATCGCGTATGATTTGCAGTTTCACTGTTGGTGTTTTATCTAATTCGAGTAACTTGTGTGTCACTTGCTGAACATGATGATTTTTGTTTGTTAGTGAAGAGGAAATTAATGGCTTCTAGGGCGATTCTAAGGAGGAGGAGGCTCCTTTCTGATTATTTGAATGTCTCTGCTCGGTCTATTCAAAATCTTCAGAGTTGGGGGAATGGGCAATCTGCTCATTATTTTGACTCCCGCGGTTTCAGCTCAACTATGAATTGTATATGTCAAGGTTCGGATAAAAGAAAGGATCATGACGGAGTTTCTCCAATAAATGATGGATTTTCGGGTTTAAGATTCTTCCAGACAAAACGTTATAGTACTACAGTATTTGGCTATGTAAATAGAAGAGTTGATGTTGTTCCTTCGACTGGCATGAGTTTGTGGCCGTACTCTGTACGTTGTGCTTCTACTGCAACAGCAAAACAACCTAATTTGGGAAGTGATGATGAAGAAGAGTTGGTTGCCAAAAAGAAAAGTGAAGCTTCTCCAGAGGAATGTGATCAAGCTGTCGTAGGATTAAGTACTGCAAAGGCCAAAGCAAAAGCGAAACGCCTGCAAGAATCTCAGAAAGTTGCTAAATCTGTTATACAGAGAGTATGGGCAACACTTTTGGGGATTGGTCCCTCTTTGAGAGCGGTGGCCTCAATGAGTAGGTTAGGATTGTTAGAACCTATTGATTCATTTTTGGCTAAACAAGAAGTGCCTCTGATAGTGCTGAGTTGCATGCTTTCCTTATCTTTTTGGGTATTTATTCAGGGAAGATTGGGCCAAAAAACTTGCTCACTGGAAACATGAGTTTACATCTACTCTGCAACATTACTGGCTAGGTTTTAAGCTCCTATGGGCTGACATGAGGATCAGTTCAAGACTGCTGATAAAGCTAGCTAGTGGAAAGAGTCTTTCTAGAAGAGAGAGGCAACAGCTGACACGGACTACAGCTGATATGTTCAGGCTTGTTCCGTTTGCTGTTTTCATCATTGTCCCGTTCATGGAATTCTTACTGCCTGTGTTCTTGAAGCTGTTTCCAAACATGCTGCCATCTACTTTTCAAGACAAAATGAAAGAACAGGTCAAATCCTTTCTTTCTGAGTGTAAAGTAATTTTTTTCTTGGTTATAGTCTAAGTAGTCTGTAATATTTTTAACTTGTGTGATGTCGTATATTTTTGCTGATTTGTAGTTCTAGGCCTTGATTTCTCAATCTAGGTTTCGTCATATACAACAACAACAACATACCCAGTATAATTCCACAATTGGGATCTGGGAAGGGTGGTGTGTACGCAACCTTACCCCTACCTTGGGAAGGTAGAGAGGCTGTTTCCGATAGGCCCTCAACTCAAGTAAAGCATATCCAAAAGTCAAGCTTGTAAATCAAATAAAGTACTGAAGAATTCATACTGAAAACAAATGGAGAAGATAACAGTTGCAACAACAAATAATATGATAACCGAAGCCAAGGAGAAACTAAAATCGAAGGACAAAGTAGTAGGAGAATAATACAAACAATACTGATAAGGAAACAACTATACAACGCACGACTACTTACTAAACTTCTATCCTAATCCATGACCTCCAAATCTTCCTATCTAGGGTCATGTCCTCCGTAAGCTGCAGGCGTGCCATGTCCGGTGAGATGATTCTGTGCACATTCTAACAAATTGCAGTGTCATTAGCAATCTCAGATTATTACTTCTGCGTTTACTTAAGCAAAAGAGTTTATCCTCCAAAAGATCATCAACTTACTTTCTTGGAATGGTTCACTTATAGGAAGCATTAAAGAGGAGGTTGATTGTGAGGATAGAGTATGCAAAATTTCTTCAAGACACTGTCAAGGAGATGGCTAAAGAAGTCCAAAACTCTCGGAGTGGAGAATTAAAGAAAACAGCTGAAGATCTTGATGAGTTTCTGAGCAAGGTGACTCACTCTTGATATACAACCATTACTGTCCCCTACATGCCTTCAGAGGCTAAAAATATGGAAACAAGAAATGCCAACCAAGATCAATAGCATTCTGTTTGTCTAAATACAGGCCTTATAACTTCATGCAGGTTAGAAGAGGTGCAGGAGTCACTAATGAGGAAATTTTAGGCTTTGCCAAGCTGTTCAATGATGAACTTACCCTAGATAATATAAGCAGGTTGGGTTTATAACTAAAGTCTTTTATTCTCTATGGTTGCATCTAGTCAACTTCATATGCGAGCTTATCTCTGAATATGGAAGGAATTGTATCTTCTCTATTTCTCAGGTCTCGATTAGTAAGTATGTGCAAGTATATGGGGATCAGTCCGTATGGAACAGATGCTTATTTGCGTTTTATGCTTCGGAAGAGATTGCAAAGGTGCGCCACGTCTTTCTATGTAGGATATTGTTTAAAGAAAATGCATGTTAGAGACTGTTCTGGATGTTCTGATTTCTGGATGTAAGTTTACTTTTTATTCAGTCACAGTTTGTGAAAGTAGGCCATACTTTGACTTGTTTTTTATGCTTGTAGTCGTAGAGGAAAAGAAGTTTTCCCTAACATTATCATTCTAAAAAAAAAGAAGTTTCCCCTTACATTGTTCAGTAGTGAATCACTTCCTGAATCTCCAGTATAGTATGAAACTCTTTTGGTGGTGGTGCTTGGACTCTGAATAAGGTGTTTGAAGTATTATCAAGGAAAATTGCATCAGAAAGAGGAACTTGATATATCAATCTGTTTAATTTGTTGTCAGAAATAAGAAAAATGTCTTTCATGTGGATGTATATTCAGTTCCTTTGAAAGTAGGCCATACTTTGTCTTGTTCTTGACGCTTGTGGAGGTACAAGAAAAGAGGTTTCCCCTAACATTGTTCAGTAGTGAGTCAATTACATAAAACTCTTCTGGTGTGGTGTTTTGGACTCTGATTAAGGTGTTTGAAGCATTGTCTAGAAGAACTGTATCAGAAAGAGGAACTTGTTATTTCAGCCTGTTTAATTTGTTAACAGAAATAAGAACATGGTCCTTCATATGGATGTATATTCAGTTTCTCTTGACTTCTTGAACATTCGCTGGGAAGACGTTACAGTTTGTTTAGTTGTGCTTGTGCAAGCTACATAGCTCAAACAATATTAAATCTGCAGCTCTGAAAGAAAGTAATTGCAAATATTCTCACTTTATTGGGAAATAAAAATGTGATCGACCAGTTGTTTGCTGATGGAAAAAAAATTTCACTGCTTAAATGACCCACAAGAGACCCCGAAGATAACATCATTTTGTTTAATTGTTGATGGAAAAAGCTGTCTTTACTCTTATAACAAGAAGCAACATCAATGAGTAGCACAAGTATTGCAACTCTACCAGTCTGTCTTTGTTAGTGTTATATAGCCTGGGATAAAAGGTGAGTAATGCAGTTCTTGGAGACGTAACAGCCAAGCTATTTCTCAAGTATCTAGGTGTTGTTTTTTATAATTAGAAGGAACATATCTACATGTTCATTAACATGTCATACGACATATACTAGCTACTTTCAAAGTAACTAGTTTTATCTTTGTTCAGTTGAATCTAGTAAAATATACTTGATAATGAAACTCCTATCATTTTCATAGGACTAAAGATGATGACAAATTGATTCAAGCTGAAGGTGTGGAATCCCTTTCAGAGGCAGAACTTCGTGAAGATTGTAGAGAGCGAGGCATGCTTGGTTTATTTTCTGTGGAAGAAATGCGCCAACAGGTTCTTCGTCAATTTTTCTGTAATAAACATCAATGCAAAAATATTTTGTTCAGTTCTATATTATGTGGATATCCTGTCAATATTTTACACTGAATTGCAGCAACTTTTTCAGCTAAATTATTAGATGATGGATTGCACTTGCAATATCTGTTTCTCAGACAATCTTTGCTAAGATATTCAATGTTGACTTCATCTTTTTTAGAGATTTTCTTGTTGAAAGTTTTCATTAGCAATGAAAAGTACTCTTCTCAATTTGTCTGCGAGTATTTGAGTAGGCACAGAGATCAAGAAAGAAAGGAAGTCTTCTGAAACAAGTGCTACATTTTTACAAAATATTAGAAGTATTCTTAGTACCATACTAGTATTTCTATGCAGTGGGCCGTGTCAAGTCATGCCAATTCTCATTGAACATTTCAATCAGCGCAAAATTGGAATGTGAAGATCAAGTTTAATTCCTATTTATGAAAACATCTCAATTTTAGGGACAGATAAAAAGGAAAAGAATGCCAAATAAATGGGGACGAAGGGACTATCATCTTTACTGTTCTAAAGTTAACTGGTTTATAGTGATGGAGGAACTGTCTGGCATCTAGACTTTGAATGTGAAACACGTCATTAGAATGGCTATGATCCTTCTGCTCAAATGGATATGAAGAAATAAGTTCGTATAAGCACTCAATTAGCTGTACCGCTGTCGTCATTGACACAAAAGTTAATGGGCATGTGGAGAAGCAAAAGGGTGAGGATGTGGTCCATTTTCATTGTTTCATAAGAGAGTAAGAAGCCAAAGGGGACGATAACTCCTCACAAAGATTGAATTGACAAAAGGAAAAGAAATGTTTTTAGTTCCTTCAGTTACAAGAAAACTAGAAGAGAAGAATATGTACTTCATTTAGGGGAAGTATGGAAATGAATGAACAAGTCTCTGACTGCTTCCGTAAACCAAATATGAGGGAAATGAGGTTCAAAGTCAATTATGCATGCATTCAATGAACTTTAAAGTCAATGATGTAGTACTCTGGAACTGGATCAGTAAATTTCTTTAGGCTCCTGTCACCTTTTCTGTCCAACAATCTCTAATAAGTCTCTGCTGTTATTTTTCTCTCAGAGATAGACTTTTGTCCTTCCTTTTTGTTCAACTGTTTTTTTGCTTTATCAACATGCACAGAGAAAAGTGTGCTTAGGATCCTAACAGTTGCGTCTTGTTTCAACATGCAATGTGAGTTTTTTTAGCAAAGAACATTGCACCATCTCTGAAAATGATGGAGATTTAGTTTGAATGAATATTGTGTAGTGAGAGCAACTTGGTGTGATCTTTTTATTCTCTTTATAATAAGAAGATTTTTAGTAATCACCATTTGTAGAAGATCAGAGTATTTTGTTCTGATATTGTTATTCTTAAGTGCAGCTCCGAGAGTGGTTGGATTTGTCACTTAATCATTCAGTGCCTTCTTCACTTCTGATCCTTTCCAGGTATCTCAGTCTCTCTCTCTCTGAAATTCAGCTCCTGTAGACTAGTATATGCGTGCACATATTACGCATTTTCTGGATTATTTAACTTGCAACTGATTAGTTTTGTTCACTTTTGAGCACATATGACCTGCTTTTCTTTGCATGTGAGCAGATCTTTCACTGTTTCTGGAAGGTTGAAGCCAGAGGAGGTTGTTGGAGCTACACTGTCTTCGCTACCAGATGAGGTTGTGGACACTGTGGGCATCACTTCCCTGCCATCTGAAGATTCTCTATCAGAAAGGAGGAGGAAATTGGAATTTCTTGAAATGCAAGAGGAGCTTATCAAGGTTGATGTCTTCTTTTCTTCTTGTGAAATGAACAGTTTTCTGATGCTGTGTTTTTTTTTTCCACCCCCTCTCCCCTGCTTAGATGTAGTGGCTGGATCTTTTTTTGTTCTCTTAACCGGGGATCCTATTTTTTGACAATGGCATCCATCAGGAAATGAATCTGCCTCTTAAGGCATCTGTATTATATATTTATACATCAAGTTGTGTAAGCATCAGTACTCTTCTGCTTAGAGGTAATTGTAATTGTCCACAGGAGGAGGAAGAGAAAGAGAAAGAGGAAGAAGAGAAATATAGAAGGAAAGAATCTGTTTGTAGTCGAGAGGATGTGGCATTGAAAGAGATGAGTGTTCCTACTGCTACAGAAGCACAAGAGCAAGCTCGAGCAAGAGCAATTGATAAACAAGAGCAGCTATGTAAAATTAGTCGTGCCCTGGCTGTTCTAGCTTCTGCTTCTGTAAGGATGGACTTGAAAATTTTTTGGACTATTCAGTACCTAGTCTTTTCTCTCAATCTTTTATAACTCTATTTTATGCAGTCTGTTAGCCAAGAGCGTGAAGAGTTCCTGAGGCTTGTAAATAAAGAGGTATGTCATTCAGAAGCAACTATATGAGAAATCAGACCAAGAATAAGCAAATGGGAATCTCTTATGTTAATACTAGCTGTTTCTCTAAATAATTCTTTCTTATGTTTATCATTTCATTATGTCCTTACTTCCATTTGATAAAGTAACATTTGTATATATTGACCAAAACAGCACATAGGTTGTGCTAAGACCATATTTACAAAGGCAAAAGGAAAACCTAGCATAATCCTAGGATATCTATATTAACTCAGTGTCTTCTATGTCACAATTTTTTGACTTGCTTAAACAGCAGAACATTCAATTAATAGCAGAGAATTAATAGGGCACCTTGTTTCTCCAGCTATCCTTTTCTCTCTTCCCCAACCAAAAGATAAGTTTAAAAAATATAATAAAAGAAAGAAATCACACCTGTTGGCTGCCTGACTCCCTTTGCTATTGATGTTTTTCTGGTATTTTTTTTGCAAGTTGCGAGTATCTCTTTGATTCTCTATAAGGCCAGGTAAATTCTCCACAAGAATCTGCGACTCATGGATGATTCCTTTTCTTGTCAGATCGAGCTTTATCATAGCATGGTAGATGAAGAGGGTACAGTTGGTGAAGTGGATGCCATGAAGGCATATAGAGCTGCTCATGATGAGAATGATCATGCTGCTGAACATGATGAGGTTTCATCTGCACTCATAGATAAGGTGAGACGTTCAACCTGAAATAGTACTAAAGGTAGTGACAAAAGACATTTATTTTGTCCTCTATATCCTAAAAAAATTGAGCAAAGCATCAGATAAAGTAGCCTAGAAAGCACTATGTTTCACTGATACAAAGTGATGTAGAAAATAATCAAGGGAAAACTAACAGCACACTAGGATGTGTTCCTACAGCTTGCTTGAAATTACTTATTTATTGGCTTAATGTGTTTCAGGTTGATTCCATGCTTCAAAATCTCGAGAAGGAAATTGATGATGTCGATGCCAAAATTGGCAACCATTGGCAAATACTTGACAGGTGAATAGCAGTGTTTTGCTTGATAATCCTGCTTGGTGATCCTTATCAAAAGGTTTTGCTTGATGATCAATTTTGGGCTTTGACATTTTCTTTTTTATACTAGTACAAAACCATTTTGCATAGTTGTGTCCTTCTCCAACTCCAATGAAATTAAGGTCGAAGTTGGGGAAATCTTGTTCCCTTTACTTATCTTTTAATCTACCTATTTATTTTCACGAGCATGCAGGCAGAAATGTGCTCCTTATCATGGAATGATTCTCATGTTGCAAAACATGAATGATATCTGTGTTATCTTTAGAAGATGAATTGGCGGAATATTAATCATGAGCCATGCATGTGACCATTACCATATCATGACTGGAAGTAATGATAATCATGTTTATATTTCTCTCATTAGTGTGGTCTGGTTTGTGGCTTGCAGTGGTGACCTAAGTTGCCGGGAAGTTACATGCTCATCTGCAACTACGCAGATCCAAAATTTAGCTTTTAATTGACTTGCATGTTGTTTTGTTGTACAGGGATTATGATGGAAAAGTGACTCCTGAGGAGCTAGCAGCTGCAGCCATGTACTTGAAGGATACTCTTGGCAAAGAAGGGGTTCAAGAACTCATCAGCAACCTTTCCAAAGATACAGGTCACTTTTCAATTTTGTTTAAAGTTTTTTGCTGTTTAAATGCTGTTTTTAAGAGTTGAGACACTGTTTGTTTTATAGCTATTAGCAATACCACACTTGATTGTCTGTGAGTAACTTTCAGCAACTATACTACTAAAGAAGTCGTTTTTTGATAACCGTGTGTGCACCCTCAACTTCCCACGGCTACAAACAACACCACAAACCTCGAAAGGTGGGAGGTGATAGGTATCCCATGAAATTAGTCGAGGTGTGCGCAAGCCCACCCACATGCTTGGTGTGCAAGGTAAGGCTCACGTGTTAATTGTGTCAGTTGCATGCTTTTTGGCATAGGCCTCCACTTCCCACGGCTACAAATAACACCACAAACCTCAAAAGATGGGAGGTGGTAGGTATCCAGTGGAATTAGTCGAGGTGCTTGCAAGTTGGCCCGCCCATAGCTTGGTGTGCAAGGTAAGGGCCCACATGTTAATTGTGTCAGTTGCATGCCTTTTGGTGCAGCCCCCCACTTCCCACAGCTACAAGCAACACCCCAAACCTCGAAAGGGGGAAGTGACAGGTATTCCGTGGAATTAGTTGAGCGCCTGACCCGCCATGGTTGCAGGATAAGAGCTCATGTCTTAATTGTGTTAGTTGCATGCTTCTTGGTACAACCCCCACTTCCCACGGCTACGAACAACACAACAAACCTCGAAAGGTGGGAGGTGCCAGGTATTACGTGAAAATATCGCGAAGTGGCCGCCCTTGCTCAATTTGGCTTAGTGCATATAAGATTTCTGTGATGTGGGCCCGCTTAGCTCAGAGGCTAGAGCATTGCATTTGCAATGTGATGGTCGTCGGTTCGATTTCGATAGCCGGTTTTTCCCGACTTCTCCGTTATGATCGCGTTTTGTACCCCTACTAAGAACTTGAGAGACGGAACTATGACTCACGGAAGCGGTATATTAGTGCCTTATGCGGGAAATCCTTGCTTGACTTGTTTTCTAAAAACCCTTCTCTCATAGGTCGTTACATTTCAGGCCATTTACGATGGTTTAAAGGGCCTTATATTATAAAGTCTAAAGAAAGTCAAGATTGTTCTTGCGGAGAAATTAGTTGAGATGCGCGAAAGCTAGCCCGCTCATATGTTTGGTGTGTGGGGTAAGGGCTCCCGTGTTAATTGTGTCAGTTGCATGCTTTTTGGTTCAAGCCCCCACTTCCCACGGCTACAAACAACACCACAAACTTGGAAAGGTGGGAGGTGTCAGGTATCCTGTGGAATTAGTTGAGGTGCGCACAAGCTGGCCCACCCACATGCTTTGTGTGCAAGGTAAGGGCCCACGTGTTAATTGTGTCAGTTGCATGCTTTTTGGTGCAGGCCCCCACTTCCCACAGCTACAAACAACACCACAAACCTCAAAAGGTGGGAGGTGGCAGATATGCGCAAGTTGGTCTGCCCAACTTGGTGTGTAGGGTAAGGGCCCACGTGTTAATTGTGTCAGTTACATGCTTTTTGGTGCAGCCCCCACTTCCCATAGCTACAAACAACACCCCAAACCTTGAAAGGTGGATGTGATAGATATCCCGTGAAATTAGTTGAAGTGCTTGAAAGCTGATCCGTCCATAGTGTGTAGGGTAAGGCCTCACGTGTTAATTGTCTCAGTTGCATGCTTTTTGGTACAGCCCCCCACTTCCCATGGCTACAAACAACCCCACAATCCTTGAAAAGTATAAGCATCATATTCACGT
Organism: Solanum etuberosum; assembly: GCA_029582245.1. NCBI lineage: Eukaryota > Viridiplantae > Streptophyta > Magnoliopsida > Solanales > Solanaceae > Solanum > Solanum etuberosum. The sequence goes on along the minus strand of JAJONR010004966.1, from coordinate 34,531 downwards.
GCAACAACAGCATAAGAATCATTCCCAAATACCAGTGAAAAGGATGAAACACTTGAGCACAGTCCTTTTTCTTAACGTATTCCTGTTTACAATGACAGAAGTACTTAGGTTTTCTGTGTTTTGCCCCCACTCAAATTAATGTCCAACAACTTTTACGATAGTTCGGTTTGAAAACAAGTTATGTTAGGAATTAGGATTACTTATGGAGGATATTATGATAGAAATAGTTATGTTGAGATTATATTTTTATTGATGATTGTTTGATTTGCCATATTTAAATAATGTGCATGATATAATTTCTAAGAATAAGTTGTTTGTTTACAAGAATATTCTTTATTTTATTTAGTTTTTTATACTTTCTTTGCAGCTTTTATTCAATCTTAAAAATAAATTTTTATCTTCTTTAGCTTAAATATTTTTGTGTGTGCATTCTCATAATTATGCCATGTGTTTTATAATCCATCTTATTTAGATTAAAAATAAAACGTTCATTTTAGGTTTGTTAAAGTAAAAAAGATTTTATTGTTGATGTCCTTTCATTTAAGCACATATCTCTCATATATTGTTAAAATAATAAAGTTGTCTTTTTAATTGATGTATGAAATACAAATTTTCAAGTTATTAAACTATTTAATTAAAAATATGTGATTTAATAGTGGAGAAAACATTTTACGAGAAATCAAAATATAAAATAAACACAAGGATTAGTCAAATAAATTCATAAATAAAAATTATATTTATATAGTGTAATTTTGTAATGAAAAAATATATAATTGTAAAAATTATGAGTAGTGAAAGTTATAAATGATATTAAAATTTATTTCAATATACATGCATGTAAAAAATGAGGTATAAAAGAGGGTTTAAGGGTAGTTTTGTTATTTTACATTCTATCAAAGATAAGTTATCTCGGGATTAGTATTCCATCCATAAGTAGGGATAATTTATCCCAGCCATAATTATTAATCATGAGATAAGTTATCCCATACTTTGTAACCAAACAAAGAATTGAGGGGTCATTTGATGTGATGGATAAGGAAAAATAATTGGGGGATAAGTATTAAGTACCCCTCAATACTTTGTTTGGTTACAAGGTGTGCGATAACTTATTCCAGGATGAATAATTATGATTGGGATAAGTTATCTCTACTTGTGGGTGGAATACAAACCTCGAGATAAAAATGTAAAATAATAAAAGTACGCTCTTAAACCCTCTTTTATACATCACTTTTACATACATGTATATTCATATAATATTTAGTACCATTTATAATAAATTCACAATCTTCACTACTCGTTATTTTTATGATTATATATTTTTCCATTAAAAAATTATACTATATAAATATAATTTTTATTTATGAATATATTATACGTTGAGTTTATTTGACTTATTCTTATGTTTATTTATATTTTGATTTCTCTTAAAATGTTCACTCCACTATTGAATTACATATTTTTAATTAAGTAATCTATTAGTCACTTGAAAATTTGTATTTTATATATCAATTAAAATAAAGATAACATTAATATTTCACAATATATGAGTGATATGTGCTTAAATATAGTGACATCAACAATAAAATTTCTTTTACTTTAACAAACTTAAGATGAAAGTTTTAATTTTAAGCTAAATGTTTTATACTACGGCAAATGTTTGATTGATGATTTTCTAAGACAAAATTTACTTATTATTTATTATACTACGGCAAACGATTGATTGATGATTTTTTAAGACAAAATTTACTTATTATTTATTAATTTAAAATTCGCTGAATATTTTTGAATCCTTCTCCAAAAGACACCATGCTTGTTCTAAATATGTGGGTTCACACCTATTCAACACACATTGTTGATTATAACTAGATTGAGAGGATTATCTTAGTTTACAAATAACATTATTTCTTTAACAGGTATATTCATTTTATCTTGGGAGGAAATGAATTAATGCTACAATAAAAGTTAACAAAAAATGTTTATGGATAACATAATTAAACAGAAATTGTGAAATTTTTATTTATTTTTAATTAAAGACCCATTGGGCCAATTTATTTGAATGAAAAATGGTAAATATGTACGAAGAACAGCCCAAAGTGGCATATCCCAAATTAACAAACTAAAACAAAAGAAATGCAAAATAGGAAAGAAAATGAAAACAAAGAAATCACAGAGTTGAAACCCATATCATTCAGGTGCTCTTATACCAAAATGAAAGTGAATTGCTACAGGTTAATAGGTCAATGTGTTTTACAAAATTGTTTATTTTATGTTTTAAGATTACAGATATTGCTGACGAATTTAATTTCAAAAAATAATTTCTTTTGAAATATTGTTTAACTCATTTCATGTGTCGGTTTCATAAATCCACTTGCAAGGTTTGACCCAATGAAAACTAATAAGTTTCTCAAAAAAGCGTATCATCAAACTATATCGAAACATGAATTTCATCAACTAACTTATTATTCACCAATATATATATATATATATATTATTATCATCCAATTTACCAGACATATTGTCTATCTGAGGATCTCACCTTTTAATAAATCAAAACGATAATTAATAAATAAAAATTATAATAGTCATATCAGGATTGAGAATATAAGTACATTTAACAATCTAGATAATATGTTTTTGTCAGTTAGTCTAAAACATCTATCTCTACTCGGTCCGTTTTAATATATGCAAAATGCACTATCACAAGAAGTCAGAATTACATCGTTCCCATAATTAAGATAAATTATATTTAATCTTATGCTATAATCATATCAATGACTTGTCCAATTTTCATCTTAGATAGTAAACAAATAACTTTATACTTATAAGAACCGATGATTTAATCTTATTTGTATACGCAAAAAACTCTATACATTAAATCATCTACTAAATAAGTTAAGGATACAAAAACGAGTATATGATCTACTAAATATACTATTAAAATTGAATAAACAATTGTTCTATAATAAATATTATATCTAAACACATGGTTAATAATATAAATCTTATGGTTAATAATATATATCCCAACAATCTCCCACTTAGACTCTTAACTATCACAATTGTTATAATATATGATATCTAAATGCATGCTTAATAGTATATACCTTAACAATCTTTCATTTAGATGTGTAATCTTGAAAATTGTATAAATATCATGTTTAAACACATGATGAATGATTGATCCTTCAAGGTGGAAAATCATAATTTCTCAATGATACCGTCACAATATATCATATAGTAAAATGATACGATTATGCATTATGCCTTTTTTGTAAATTTTTTATAGAAAAACGATAAATGTAAATCCTGAATTCTGAGCCTTTATATAGAACAAAATAGATTATAGAGAGAGCAGAAAATGGAAGAAAAACCCAACAAATGTCATATTTTAGTTCTCCCAATCCCACTACAAGGCCATATAAACGCAATGGTTAAAGATTGGCATCAAAAACAATCTGCCAACAACAAAATCAAACTAAACATTTAAATATTTTCTTTTCTTGCCGAGACAACGACTAACCAATAAATGCTAGCTAAAATCAAGTTAAAGAACACTCGTACGTATCATGTATTTTGTAAGTTGAAAAAAAGAAGATAAAGGTCAATCTTTGAATATGTGGGCGCCCACATAAGTCCTTTCTATAGAACAAGATAGATATATATATATAGCAGAAACTTTAGGTCAGGTAAGAGTATAGTGCAGAAAATGGAAGAAAAATCCAACAAATCTCATATTTTAGTTCTTCCATTCCCAGCACAAGGCCACATAAACCCAATGGTTCAATTTCCAAAAAATTGGCATCAAAAGGAGTTAATAAAGTGACATTAGTCACCATAGACTCTATTTGCAAGAAAATGCCAAAGGAGTCTAGTTCAATCAATATTGAGTCCATTCCACATGATGATGAATCTCCACCACAAAATATTGACAAATTTCTTGAATGGTTTCATGTTTTGGTATCGAAAAATTTGACAAAAATTGTTGAGAAATTATCCGATTCTGTGTACCCTGTGAAAGTTCTTGTTTTCGATTCGATTTCAACTTGAGCAATTGGCCTTGCACACAAGTTAGGACTAAAAGAGGCTGCTTTTTTCACACAATCTTGTTCTCTTAGTGCCATATACTATCATATGGATCCAGAGTCAAAGAAAGTTTCTTTTGATGGCTCTGATGTATCTTTGCCTTCACTTCCATTGCTGGCAAAGGAAAATTTGCCTCCTTTCATCTATGATACTGATTTGTATCCAGCTCTTAGAGGACTTGTCTTTAGCCAGAACATCAATTTCAAGAAAGCAGGTTGGCTTTTCTTCGACACATTTAATGCACTGGAAAAGGAGGTACTATTCTCTTATCTTAATGTTATATTTTGAGTCCACTCCATTCATATACTTGTGTTAGTAAACCTTATCTTATTTGCCTTTTGACACTAGTAAGCTCAAATCTCATAGTTGGGGTTTGAGAAAGGTAGAATCTATGCCGACCTTATCATGTCTGAACCATCTTAGTCTGACTTTCCTCGTCTGGTCCACCACGGAGGTCACTCCTACCTTGTCCCGTATATCTTCGTTCTTAATCTTATCACTTCTAGTATGCTTGCATATCTACCTCAACATTCTCATTTTCGCAATCCTCATCTTCTGAACATGAGAGTTTGTAACGGGTCAATGCTCCGCTCCATACAACATAGAAATAGTCAAAAGCAGAGGAGTAAATCTAGACCTATTTTCTTTTTTGACATGTGAAATTTATCAGTTCATATTGAAGCCCCATTAAAGTCAAGGACAAATACCACACAATTTGTTTGGTTCTAATATTTAAAAATAGACTTAAGTGGTTTCATTTCTTTTTTAGAGGAAAATCGAACCAAATCAAACCATGAACACCTCTAGGAATGCACCAATAATTTGATGTTGAATTCGTACAGGTTGTCGACTGGATAAGGCCTCGATACCCAATCAAAACTATCGGACCAACTATTCCATCAATGTATCTTGACAAGAGACTAAAGGAAGACAAAGAATATGGTTTGAGTTTGTTCAAGCCTAACAGTGAAACTTGTATGAAGTGGCTAGATTCAAGGGAAATCGGCTCTGTTGTTTATGTATCATTTGGAAGTTTTGCCAGTCTTGACGAACAACAAATGGAGGAACTAGCTTCGGGATTGATGACGAGCAACTGCTACTTCTTGTGGGTTGTTAGAGCTACCGAAGAGAACAAATTCCCTGAGGAATTCATGTCCAAGTTATCGGAAAAAGGACTAATTGTGAATTGGTGCCCTCAGCTCGATGTATTGTCTCATCGAGCAGTTGGATGTTTCTTTACTCACTGTGGATGGAATTCGACACTGGAAGCATTGAGTTTGGGAGTGCCAATGGTGACCATGCCCCAATGGTCGGATCAACCAACTAACGCGAAATTTATTAGTGATGTATGGAGTTCGCGTTAAGGTTGGAGACAATGGAGCAGTTAATAGAGATGAAATCGTGAGTTCCATAAAGGAAGTCATGGAGGAAGAGAAAGGTGCAATGCTGAAAGAGAATGCAATTAAATGGAAAAAATTGGCTAAAAAAGCAGTAGATGAAGGAGAAAGTTCTGATAAGAATATTGAAGAATTTCTTTCAAACTTGCCATGAACATTTGTGTGCTGCATAAATTAGTTCTATTACAGTGTGTTGCTAATCATCTACTACCACAAAGGTCTCAATAAAATTATGAACAACAAAATCAAACTAAACATTTAAATCTTCTCTTTTCTTATAGAGACAACAATTGGCGAATAAAGAGCAATTGGTCTGCATTGGTGTGTTGTTGATGTATGATGTGTATGTCTACTTGTTAAACTTTATACAACTTTAGTTGCCAGCTAAAATCAACTTAAAGAACAACTTTTATGTGTCATATCTTTTGTAAGTTGAAAAAAGATAAATGTAAATCTTAAACATGTGGACGCCCATTATCTATATAACTAGTTTCTGGATACGTGCGTTGCACGTGTGTTCCATGAAATTTTTCATAGATTTGTTGGAATAATTAAAATTTTATGAAAACATGTAGTGAGTAATAAAATGCAATTTTAATTACTAATATATCTTTAAAATATGGCAAAAAGTACCAAATAAGGAGCATATTTTAATGTTTAAAATCAAGTTCTTTTAAGCAACCAACTGTAAGTTTTGAATTTTGGTTAGTAGTTAGCAAACTTTCAATAAAGCCACAAATGACTAATCAATCAGAAATTCATAGAAAATTAAATTTAAAAAGTCTAATAGATAGAAAACACAAAAAAATACAATGTACTAATCTTTTTTAAGACTTTAATCATACAATATAGATGTAAACAGAAAGAGTACACAATTTTTCGATTTTTTGTCAACTCCTTCTATCATATCCAATCAAAATTCAAGATCCTTCTTTGTCGAGTCAAACTAAAGAATGAATCAATAGAACAAAAATGATATAAATGTTTCATTACTTTAACTATAGAATGAAAAGGATACCTAAGGATCTTATGAAACAAAGAAGATGATTTATATAAATAAAATTGGAGGAACACCAAAAGTTATCTTAAAATCTTAAATCAAATATTTAGAGGTTGTGAATATGAAAAGTATGAGAGTTATATATATATATATAATAGTAGCAATTGAATAGGTAATTAGATATGAGATATAAAGTGGATATTTAAAGCAAATAAAAGAGAAAAATAATAAATAAATGAAAGGGTATAAGTTTCATAAAACCAAAACTAAAAAAAATAACAAATATATAATATAAGACATACAAAAAAAAATTGAAAAAATATTCAAATGTGTTAATTAAGCTTAAGAAACATTTCAGGAAGAAAATAAAAATATGTATGCAATAACCATCATAAATGTATATGTAACTACCATTGGGTATGCAATAATTGAAAAATATACAGCCAAGAAATGTGGGTTTGGTTATTAAAATTTAGTAGGTTGTAGTTATTAGAAAATGTTCTATTAATGAAGCAAAGAAATCAGGGGGTTTAGGTTATTAGAATTTGGTTGGTTGTAGTTATTTGACTTATTTCTAAGTATTAATGCAACCAAGGCTTGTGTATATTCCAATATGTAAAGTTAATCTTAATTTGTAATTCATTTAATACATTAAGATGAATGTATGCTACTTCATGAAAACATTAATGTCTTTCTAATTCACCATCCTTTACTATAATGTGGAAGTTATGAAAATGAAAAGGCGTAAATTATGGAGTTAATCTTTTAAATAAAATAATTAGAAATAAGAAATACTTTAAAGTAGATTATTAAAATGCCTACTTTATATATATATATATATATAATTTTTTTTGAAGGAGAAAAATAAAAATAAAAATATATAAAGGAGAAAAATACAAATTTTTTTGAAAAAATGTAACTAATTTATTTTTTAAAAGGATAAAAATGTCTAACAATTTTTTATGAATATTTTCTTCTTTGAATTTTTGACTAAACACCTTTCCACTTTTAGAATTTAGTATAATATAATAATAATGTTATATAATTACTATTTAATATTTAATTGATTAGCTATTTTATAGTATTTTTATTTAGTGTAGGGGTAAAATGGTATTTCAACTTTTAACTTTTTTTGTTCCCACTTTTAGTAATACTAGTTTCTGGACACGTGCGTTGCATGTGTGTCTCATGCAATATTTTATAAATTCGTTAGGACGATTAAAATTTAATGAAAACATGTGTGTAATGAGTACTAAAATGCAACAATCTCAAATAAATGTTATGATAATATTTTTTTTTTATAGAAAATTAAATTAAAGAAGACTAATAGAGAAATATAAAAAAATAAACATAGAAGAAAAAAATAACATACGCATCCTTCTTAAGACTTTAATCATAAAATTATAAAAATGAAAAAAGAAATACAAAATTGAAACATAATTTTCCAAGTTTTTGTCGACACCTTCTCTCATATCCAATCAAAATTCAAAAGTCTTCTCCATCGAGTAAAACTAAAGCATGAATCAAATAGAAAAATCACTTTATTTTCGTAAAGTGATATATAATCAGACTAAGATAGATATATCATATACTTTAGATGTTGATGGCTTCACTGCTTTAACTATAAAATGAAAAGAATAATTTTGGATGCGAGTTCATGAAACAAAAAAAATGAATTTACATAGATAAAAATAGAGGAATACCAAAAGACATCTTAAAGTTTTAAATTAAATATTTGAAGGTTTCAAAGGGCCAAAATAGATAAAAGAGAATAACTTTAAGAATATTAAATATATGCAATGAACCTCCATTAAAATCTGGAAGAGTAAACAATCCTCCTTTGAACACATGAACTCTCTATTTACTCAATGTAATAATTGATTATCACTAGTATTTAAACATGTAATTAACTAAATATTTATAATATTTTGATTTAGTGTAGGGGTAAAATGGTATTTCAACTTTCAACTTTTTTTGTTCCCATTTTTAGTAATATATGATATATGATATGATATGATGACTTATTTTTCCCAAGTCATTATGAAGAGTCCTGTATAATTTTTGCAAAAAATAAATACTCGAAATGCATAGCACCAAAAAAATCATGTACTAACACACATAAAAAAATTGAGAAAATTACTTAATTTCTGTAACTACCATCCCAATAAATTTAATAGCATATAATTGATATTTCATGTCTTTTCTCATATATTGCCGCATGAGATTGCTAAATTAAAAGTTTGATGGTCGTAGATTAGTTCATAGTGGACCTTTGACCCTTCGTCAAGTGTATCAAACCTTGTTTGTCATTATGTGATTGGGAGTAATGAAAATTGGTAAAGAATTTCATATATTCTATGCATTGTTAAATGATGAATAAGTTCTAGTAATACGTAAAAGAAGAATCTTTTTGATATTATGATGAATGATGTGTCATAAAAAGTTTAAATGTCGATATTGACTTACTATTGATGATGAAGTTACCATCATCTCATTAAGTAGTTGTATATATCTACTTGAATTGGTTGTAGTTTACACTAATGAGATGGTACTTTGTGGAAATGATGAGAAATGGGGGACGGGCCACACGATCCGTGGCAGATTCATGAGAAATAGGGGACGGGCCACACGATCCGTGACAAATTCTATAGAAATAAGGGATGGGCCACATGATCCGTGGAAGATTCTATGATGAGGGGCCGGGTCACACATTCCATAGCAAGTGCATGGATTGATATGTCCCCCATGGATCCTGCATTGATATTCAATGGGTGTGTATCATTAGGACAGACATACATCATTCTATATGATATTACACTACATTGCATTGCATTTCATCCTGATCTCTGAAATTCATGATTGATTATATGGTCTTATGGTTGCTTGTGTTGGGTATTCGCCCTGAGTTTTCTTATCATAATTGAGTTTTTCCTTTTTGGTAAAGGAAAACATATAATCTCCATATTAGGCTAGTCTTTTTCTTGTAGGAAAAGGTTTATGACTCTATAACTAGAGGTTCATTCTTTCTAACATAGCAACGTTCACATTGTAGTCCTATGGGACTTTGAGAGTTTTGTGTAGGGGGAGAAACGATGAGACACAAGTGATACGTTATCACTTGTGTGTACCTCATTTCATTCCATGTGAATTGTGTGAGGCTAATTCTCTCAATATTTTGTACTCTTATATTTATATAGTGGATTGCTCAACTCCTCTTATGGATGTAGGTCGATTGACCAAACCATGTTACATCTTTGTGTCTTTTGGTATATTTCTCATTTTTCTTTTTACTCAAGTCTTTCGAATTTTGCATTGCTAGCTTCCGCATGACACCATATTATTTCGGTCCTAATAGTTTGAATATGAAAGATTGTATTTATGATCTATATATGTTAAGGTGCATGTTTTGATGTAATTACAGGTGTTATGTGCTATATGAACTTTGAACTGCTAGGTTGGGCTGATTTGATTATCTGTGCAGCTTATAGTTATGGAGGTTCGGATGGTATGTTGGAGTACTTATGTTCTGTATTACTTAACTTTGAGTTATTTATGATTTCTTGTTGAGTATCGTTGTTGTTTGGTACTCACTCTCTTGCTTCTGCACCTTATGTAACTTACAAGCCCGGATCGTCTTGACCACCCTCTTCTCACCTTCGTTCGAGGCTTGCTTGAGTAGTTCGTGAGGTAGTTGTTTATTATGTTAGAGTGGGTAAAAGTCCAACATTGGTTGGGTAATGGACTGGTGGTCACTTTATATGGACTTGGGCGGTCCTCCCCTCAAGAGCTAGCTTTTGGGGTTGAGTTAGGACTATGTGTCATATCTTTACATGGTATCAGAGCCAAGTCCTTCCCTGTTTGGGCTCCCGATCCACGCTCCAATTGGGCCTAGGCTTGAATGGGGGTGTTAGAGTGGGTAAAAGTCCCACATCGGTTGGGGAATGGACTGGTGGTCTCCTTATATGGACTTGGGCAATCCTTCCCTCAAGAGCTAGCTTTTGGGGTTGAGTTAGGCCCAAGTGTCATATTTTTACAACTTCTGTAGACATCTTACTCTTTCGTTATATTTTTGTTCTGTTCTAGACACAAAGACATTCATACTTGTATTCCTTTTGAATCTAAGGTATTACTTAAAGGCTTGTACAAGTGACACCAATTTTTGGGGATATTTTGAGTTATGTTATTATTTCTGCAGATTTATATTCTGTTTTACTTCCACATTTAATCTTGTTTCTTTGGGTTTAGAATGACCTGTCTTGGTAGGATAAAACAGGTGTCATCACACTCGATTTTTGAATTCATTAAACTAATAGATTTATGGATTCTAAGCTAATATTGTCTCTTAACACATGCTCAATATTTTATAATTGACTATTGAATAAAAAAATAGACCAATTTAACACTATATATATACTTGCCCGGCCCTTTATATAGATAGCAGAAACTTTATGTCAGGTAAGAGTATAGTGCAGAAAATGGAAGAAAAATCCAACAAATCTCATATTTTAGTTCTTCCAATCCCAGTACAAGGCCACATAAACCCAATGGTTCAATTTTCCAAAAGATTGGCATCAAAAGGAGTTAATAAAGTGACATTAGTCACCATAGACTTTATTAGCAAGAAAATGCCAAAGGAATCTAGTTCAATCAATATTGAGTCCATTCCACATGATGATGAATCTCCACCACAAAATATTGACAAATTTCTTGAATGGTTTCATGTTTTGGTATCGAAAAATTTGACAAAAATTGTTGAGAAATTATCTGATTCTGTGTACCCTGTGAAAGTTCTTGTTTTCGATTCGATTTCAACTTGGGCAATTGATCTTGCACATCAATTAGGACTAAAAGGGGCTGCTTTTTTCACACAATCTTGTTCTCTTAGTGCCATATACTATCATATGGATCCAGAGACAAAGAAAGTTTCTTTTGATGTATCTTTGCCTTCACTTCCATTGCTGGCAAAGGAAGATTTGCCTTCTTTCATCTATGATACTGATTTGTATCCAGCTCTTAGAGGACTTATCTTCAGTCAGAACATCAATTTCAAGAAAGCAGATTGGCTTTTCTTCAACACATTTAATGCATTGGAAAAAGAGGTACTATTCTCTTATCTTAATGTAATCCTTTGGGTCCACTCCATTCATATACTTGGGTTAGTAGAAGGGTAGAATATATTATTTTTAGTTTGACTTCCCTCATCTTGTCTACCACGAGGCTATTTCTACCTTGTCATGTATATCTTCATTCTTAATCTTATGGAGTTCACAATTAGTCAATACTATGCTCCAATACAACATAGAATAGTCCAAAGTAGAGGAGTAGATCTAAATCTATTTTCTTTTTTACCATGTGACTATACCTAATTAGTTTGGTTCTAATATTTAAAAAAAAGACTTAAGTGGTTTCATTTCTTTCTAGAGGAAAATCGATCTAAATCAAACCATGAATTTGTACAGGTAGTCGACTGGATAAGGCCTCGATACCCAATCAAAACTATCGGACCAACTATTCCATCGATGTATCTTGACAAGAGACTAAAGGATGACAAAGAATATGGTTTGAGTCTCTTCAAGCCTAACAATGAAACTTGTATGAAGTGGCTAGATTCAAAGGAAATTGGCTCTGTTGTGTATGTATCATTTGGAAGTTTAGCCAGCCTCGACGAACAACAAATGGAGGAGCTAGCTTTGGGATTGATAATGAGCAAATGTTACTTCTTGTGGGTTGTTAGAGATACAGAAGAGAATAAACTCCCCGAGGAATTCATGTCCAAGTTATCCGAAAAAGGACTAATGGTGAATTGGTGCCCTCAGCTCGATGTATTGTCTCATCGAGCAGTTGGATGTTTCTTTACTCACTGTGGATGGAATTCAACCCTCGAGGCATTGAGTTTGGGAGTGCCAATGGTGACTATGCCTCAATGGTCGGATCAACCAACTAACGCGAAATTTATTAGTGATGTATGGCAAACAGGAGTTCGCGTTAAGGTTGGAGAAAATGGTGTAGTTAATAGAGACGAAATCGCGAGTTCCATAAGGGAAGTCATGGAGGAAGAGAAAGGTGTAATGCTGAAAGAGAATGCAATGAAATGGAAAAAATTAGCTAAAGAAGCAGTTGATGAAGGAGGGAGTTCTGATAAGAATATTGAAGAATTTCTTTCAAACTTGTAATGCACTAAATTGAGTAACATATTCATAAAACATTTGCTTTACCAATGCTTCAAAATTTCGAATTTAATTAATGTTTCATAATGTATCGTAATAAAAGGTATGAACTTATTATTCAGAATATTAATGTGGCGTTTTATTTAAAGGCACATAGACTTTTTCTTTTTCTTTTTCCACAGAAGCGGAGGCTATAGTTTTTTAAACAAATATTAAGCGGGACCAAAAATTCATGAATATTATTCATGTAAATATTAAAAGATTTGAAAGTTTAATATTTACCTAAAAGAGTTATAATCTATCGCTAGATCTCTCTACGAGAATCATGCTCTATAATAATATTCACTTTAAAGAACAAGTTTTTTTGAATCGATTTTATATGTTATGTATAGCAATATTTCATTATAACATCCAACCAATAACAATAACATATATAGTGTGATCATATAAATAGAGTCGAAATAGTGTGGGGTGTATTCAGATCTTATCATAAATAACGAGATGGTTCCTGAAAGACTCTTAGCTCAAAAAAAGTAGTTTTCATAATGGTATGTAGAAAAAAAGAGAGTAACAACTCCATTTGTTTCAATTTGTTTGTCGGATTTCAAGAAAGTGAATTGATTTACTCCCTCTGTCCAACAATACTTGTCCACTATTAACTTTGCACACTTCTTAAGAAACTATAAATTGAAGGGTAATTTTATTATATCATCTTTTGAATATAATAAATATAATGTCCCATTTGTTTCAATTTGTTTGTCGGATTTCAAGAAAGTGAATTGATTTACTCCTTCTGTCCAACAATACTTGTCCACTATTAACTTTGCACGTTTCTTAAGAAACTATAAATTGAAGGGTAATTTTATTATATCATCTTTTGAATATAATAAATATAATGTCTTGAAAAATGTAATAGAGAAATAACACATGAGTACATTAGGAACTAAGTGTAAAGATATGTAAAATTTATCAAAGTGTCTTTTAATTTTACAATCTTAAAACATATCATGAAAAGTCAAAATTAAAAAATTACCAAAAAAGACATTCTTTTTTAAATGGTTGACTAGCCTACTAGGGTGTGTTTTCCCCTCAATTCTTATCCAAATGTAAAAAAAAACTTTAGGTCTTATTTTCTTGAGATTGATAAACTTACGACTTACAAAGAGTAAAATTAGTGCAAAAAATGGAAGAAAAAACCAACAAATCTCATGTTTTAGTTCTTCCATTCCCAGTACAAGGTCACATAAACCCAATGGTTCAATTTTCCAAAAGATTAACATCAAAAGGATCAGTTAAAGTGACCTTAATCACCATAGACTCTGTTACCAAATCTATGCCAATATTAGAATCTGGTTCCATCAAGATTCACTCTATTCCACATGATGATGAAACCCCACCACAAAGTTATGATCTTTTTCTTGAATGGTTTCATGTTTTGGTGTCAAAAAATTTGACAAAAATTGTTGAGGAATTGTCTGATCCTGAGTATCCTGTGAAGGTTCTTGTTTTCGATTCGATTACAACTTGGGCAATTGATTTGGCACATGAATTAGGATTAAAAGGGGCTGCTTTTTTTACACAATCTTGTGCTCTTAGTGTTGTATATTATCATATGGATCCAGAAAAAAATAAAGTTTGTGTTTTTGATGATGGTGTGTGTTTGCCTTCACTTCCATTGTTGCAAAAACAAGATTTGCCTTCTTTTGTGTGTCAGAGTGATTTGTATCCATCTCTTAGGAAACTTGTGTTCAGCAGGAATATCAATTTCAAGAAAGCAGATTGGCTTTTGTTCAACTCATTTAATGTGTTGGAGAAGGAGGTAAACCAACCAACCCCTTTGTCTTTCACTATTTATTGTCTTTTGGGTTCATTTATATTCTTGTTGTTAGTAAATTGTGCCTCGACGTAAAGTTACTGTTATGTGATCATGAGATACTGTTATGTGATCATGAGATCACGAGTTTGAGCTGTGGGCAATGGCGGATTCATGGGCTTGGATGGGAGTTCTGTGGTAATTTTTGGGCGGATCCTGTATTCGAAAATACGAGTTGTGAAACCATATAAAGTGTGATGTTGATCTAGTGGCAAAAGAGGGGCTTGTTAAGCTATATTACCCTCTTGGTTGAGGGTTCAAATCCCATCGGTCACTGTGTTGTAGGCTTTTATTTGTAGAAATGCAGGACAAGGCTACGAACTATAGACTTTTGTGATCTAGTCCTTCCCCGGACCTTGTGTATTGTGAGAGCTTAGTGCACTGAGCTACCCTTTTACGACTCTGATAGAACTCAACCCTTATCGGAGGGTAAAAAATTACTTGATACATAAATAATAATCTACGAAGTTGTAGGTGTTGACTTTTATTTGTAGAAATGCAGGATAAGGCTACGAACTATAGACTTTTGTGATCTAGTCCTTCCCCGGACCCTGTGTATTGTGAGAGCTTAGTGCACTGAGCTACCCTTTTACAACTCTGATAGAACTCAACCCTTATCGGAGGGTAAAGAATTACTTGATACATAAATCATAATGTACGAAGTTGTAGGTCTTAATTATGTATGACATTCTCTGACTAGAAGAGCAATGTATCAAGAATAGATTAGAAGTTTAAAACTTGAGAGCTTCTGATTATAGAAAGTTTCTAATTCTTTATTTGACGAACTAAAAAGAAGAGTGATATATAAATAATGGAAATAAAATGACACACATCCTTACATAGTGTTATACTTGGTAACTAATCTGAGGTTTCTGTTGCTGAATTTTGTACAGGTGATCGACTGGCTAAGGACACAATGTCGAATCAAAACCATCGGTCCAATTATTCCATCGATGTATCTTGACAAGCGACTAAAAGATGACAAAGAATACGGTTTGAGTCTCTTCAAACCTAACAGTGAAACTTGTATGAAGTGGCTAGACTCGAGGGAAATTGGCTCTGTTGTTTATGTATCATTCGGAAGTTTAGCCAATCTTGGCGAACAACAAATGGAAGAACTAGCTTCAGGATTGATGATGAGTGATTTCTACTTCTTGTGGATTGTTAGAGCTACTGAAGAGAACAAACTTACAGAGGAATTCATGTACAAGTCGAAAGAGAAATGTCTAATTGTGAATTGGTGCCCTCAACTCGACGTGTTGTCACATCAAGCAGTTGGATGTTTCTTTACTCATTGTGGATGGAATTCGACTCTGGAGGCACTGAGTTTGGGAGTGCCGATGGTGGCCATGCCCCAATGGTCAGATCAACCAACTAACGCGAAATTTATTAGTGATGTATGGCAAATAGGAGTACGCGTTAAGGCTGGAGAAAATGGTGTAGTGAATAGAGATGAAATCGCGAGTTCCATAAGGGAAGTTATGAGGGAAGAGAAAGGTGTAATGCTTAAAGAGAATGCAAATAAATGGAAAAAATTGGCTAAGGAAGCAGTAGATGAAGGAGGAAGTTCAGACAAGAATATTGAAGAATTTCTCAAAGTTGTAATAAACTAGACTTGAATATTAAATAAATTTGACCAACTTTGATCAATTTATGCATCATGTTCTTACATTGCATAATTATGTAATAATACATAGGACACAAAATTGTCATGTTGGACGTCACGTAGAACACATTTGTCTATTTGTTTAATTTTATACAAGTTTAAGTGGCTACTTTTGCACACTTAAAGTTAAATGACATGGATGTCAGCTGAACCTAAGTTAAAAGACACATTTATGTATTATGCCTTAAAAATGTTCGTTAAAGCTCACATAGTTTATATCTCGAAAATAAAAAGTGTCACGTAAATTAAAACACGACCAATATCACTATTATGTAACAAGATATTCTCTACCACATATCTTAATAACTTATGAGTATTTTAGTCTATATTTTTTCATTAAAATCACAAACACCTAAAATAATATGGGCCTTACAGTTTTTAAACTTCAGGCCCAAATAAACTCCAATTTGAAACCCTAATCTCAGTTTATTTATATTTATATTTATATTTCCGCCACCCAATTTCATTATTAACATACACACCAAGTCAATAATTCCATTTGTTAGCTTCACTCTTAAATATCTCTCAATTTATCTTCCTCCTCTTGTTACACTATGAGTTTAAGCTTTATACATCGTCAATGTAAATAATTTTTTATACCGTTTATCTCATCGTTAATGTGTGTATATGTGTGTAATTTATTGTATACCAGACATATAGTCAGGTGTCCACCAAATCTAATTGGTGGACACCGTTACATGTCTGGAAAACAAAGGAGAAGGGAGTAAAAATGTTAGATGGGTTTCTCATCTAACGTTTCGATCTCTCTTCAAGTGTTCATCGTTGCCCAATAACTAGTTTATAGTTTTTGAGCTACATCTGGACTTAACATTTCTATTAAATTTTCATAGCTAATTTATCGTTAAATTGTTCGTATCAAACATTTTTTTTGATAATTATTTATGTAGAAATTAAGATGGAAAATCTTGTATTGTTACAAGTGGAAATGATTAGGCGTGTTACTGATATGAGTTGCTCATCACTAAGATATCTTATTTAATATAGGGACGGATTTAAGATTTGTAAGTTTTCAATGTTGGTAATTTTACGGAAATTATTTCATGAGGAAGATGTGTAGGAAATTTTCGTAGCTTGAAGCGTGTCAATAAATACTACATATTTCAATTGGTAATTTTTTCAAATGATGGTTATTTAAAGAGAAAAATAGTCAATCAAGGCGGCTATATAGAGTAATAAATGGTCTCTTAAAAGAGTTATAAGAGGCATAAGAGGTGAGTAAAGACAAATAATTACAACTAATGCGTGAAAAAAAATGGGACTACATCGAATGCTTTCTAAACTCATTAATGAAGTTCTCAGGTAGTTGTTTCACAAAATAATTTTGGGTGCCTAAGGCACCGGATCAATTGGTTAATAATACATATGAAAAATCAAGAAAATCGGGTAATTTTTAAAAGTTGGCTAGTAAATGTGAAAATGTGCATGAAAAAAATGATAGGACTATATGTAATATTTTCTCAACTCATTATGAAGATCCTCATATAGTTTTTCCGAAAAAAATTTAGGGTGCCCAAAGATGCTAGATCCATGGACTACTACACTCGAAAAACTAAGAAAGTCAGATAATTTTTAAAAGCTAGCTCGTTAATGCGAAAATATGCATGAACAAAACAGCGGGACTATACGTAATGCTTCCCCAACTTATTATGGAGGTCCTCATATAGTTTTTTCGGGGAAAAAAATTCGGGTACCCCAAAGGCGCCAAATTCATGGGTTATTACACACGAAAAAAGCAAAAGTTGGATAATTCTTAAAAGTTGGCTCATAAATGCGAAAATATGCGTGAAAATGCTTCCCCAACTCATTACCGAGATACTCATATAGTTTTTTAGAAAAAAAAAATCGGAAGCCCAAGAGGCGCCAGATTCATGGGCTAATACACACAAAAAATCAAGAAAGTCGGGTAATTCTTAAAAGTTGGCTCGTAAATGCAAAAATATGTGTGAGAAAATGACGGGACTATACAAAATGTTTCCCCAACTCATCATGGATGTCCTCAAATAGTTTTTTCAGAAAATAATTTGGGTACCCCAAATGCGCCAAATCCATGGGCTAATAGACATGAAAATCAAGAAAGTTTGGTAATTCCTAAAAGATGGCTCGTAAATGCAAAAATATATGGGTGTCATCGACGGGCATGACCTACGGCTCGTGGGTCTAAGCACAACTCGTCCTGTTCAATCGTTGTCCATGGACTGGAACTTATCTTCTCTGAAGTCATCTACGACTCATCATCGATGACTCGTCATAAGACTTACGGCTCGTCAGTTGCTCCATCCGTCCATACTTAGTCCATTTTACTTATCACATCACCCACGCCTTCCACCTACGGCTCATTGAAGGAACGCCGACTCGTAGGTGGGCTCGTTTGTTACCAAAGTCCTGTTGTTTCAAACCTTACTCATCAACTGCTCCAAAACCTATTTCCTGCAACATAAGATCAAAATACCATCACATCTAATACCAAAATGCCCAAGACTCATGCAAAACTTTAAGTTTAATGCATAAAAAATACCGTAAACTCACGGTATATCACTAATACAGACGAAAGATCGAGGAATTTGCGTAATTCCTAAAAAAGGGCATGTAATGCGGAAATAGATATTAAAAAATGGTGTGAGTATACATGGTGGTTCCTGAACTAATTACGGATGTCCTCATAAAGTTTTTTCAGAAATTTTTTTTAGGTGCTCCGAGGCGCCAGATCCATGGGCTAATATACACGAAACAATTGAGGAATTTGAGTAACTCCTAAAAAAAGGCCTGTAAATGCAGAAATAGGTGTTAAAAATGGTGCGAGTATACATGGTGGTTCCCCAACTCATTTTGGAAGTCCTCATAAAGTTTTTTTAGAAAATAATTTTGGGTGCTCCGAGACACCAGATCCATGGGCTAATAAACACGAAAAATCAAGAAATTTGCCTAATTCCTAAAAGAGGGCTTGTAAATGCAGAAATAAGTGTTAAAAATGGTGTGAATATACGTGGTAGTTCCCAAATTCATTACGGAGGTCCTCATAAAAAAATTTCAGAAAATTTTTAGGTTCTCCGAGACGCGAGATTCATGGGCTAATACACACGAAAATCGAGGAATTTACGTAATTCCTAAAAAAGGCATGTAAATGCGGAAATAAGTGTTAAAAAAGTGGTGGTTCCCAAACTCATTACGGAGGTCCTCCTAAAGTTTTTTCAGATTTTTTTTTTGGGTGCTTCGAGGCGCCAAATACATGTGCTAATACACACGAAAAATCAAAAAAATTACGTAATTCCTAAAAAAGGGTCTGTAAATGCGAAAATAGGTGTTAAAAAATGGTGTGGGTATACGTGGTGGTTCCCCAACTCATTGCAGAGTCATCATAAAAAAATTTCAGAATTTTTTTTGGGTGCTCCGAGGCGCCAAATCCATGGGCTAATACACACGAAAAATCGAAAAATTTGCGTAATTCCTAAAAAAGGTCCGTAAATGCTGAAATAGATGTTAAAAAATGATGTGATTATACGCGGTTGTTCCCCAACTCATTATAGAGGTCCGTATAAAGGTTTTTCAGAAAAAAATATTTGGGTGCTCCGAGGCGCCAAATCCATGCGCTAATACACATTAAAAAATGCGGAATTTGCGTAATTCCTAAAAAAGAGCTTGTAAATATGTAATGCTTCCCAACTCATTACAGAGGTTTTCATATAGTTTTTTCAGAAATTTTTTTTGAGTGCCCAAAGTCGCCAGATCCATGGGCTAATATGCATGAAAAACGACGAAAGTCGGGTAATTGTATTCCTAAAAGTGGGCTGGTAAATGCGTGAAAAAAATGGCTGGACCATACGTAATGCTTCCCCAACTCATTATGCAGGTTATCATAAAGTTTTTTCAGAAAATATTTTTGGTGCCCTAAAGACGCCAAATCAATGGGCTAATTCACACGAAAAATGGTGAAAATCGGGTAATTTCTAAAAGTTGGCTCGTAAATGCAAAAATATGCATGGAAAAAATGGCGGGACTATACATAATACTTCCTCTACTCATTACGGAGGTCCTCATATAGTTTTTTTAGAAAAAAAATCGGGTGCCCAGAGGCGCCAAATCCATGTGCTAATAAAACATGAATAACCAAAAACGTCGGGTAATTCCTAAAAATTGGTTCGTAAATGCTAAAATATGCGTGAAAAAAATGATAGGACTATTCATAATGTTTCCCCAACTCATTACGGAGGTCCTCATTTAATTTTTTCAGAAAATTTTTTTGAGTGCCCCAAAGGCACCCGATCCATGGGCTAATACACATGAAAATCCAAAAAAATTGGATAATTCCTAAAAGTTAGCTCGTAAATGCAAAAATATGCGGAAAAAATGGCGGAACAAGATATGAAGGAATGAACCTAGAAATAAATAATACAAAGATTTCTTTTTGAGATATTAGAATTTTTTTTCAACATTGGGTGCCACACCTTTTGAATAGTTGCATGGTTTCAATATTTACATAGGAGAGGAGGAATAGGTTATTTTATATCAATGAGATTTTTGATCATATGATCACATAAACAAGCGCGACTTAATAAAATTAGTGGCCTAAAATCAAATTATGATAACAGATAGAGAAGTTAAGTATATTTATCATACGTACCTTGGAGCTAGTCTTGTCATTGTGACAAGATGGAAATGGATTCGCAGAGACTTCGATTAGAAGTGTAGTAACAGGATTAAGATGAGGATATTTCGGGTTAAATAGCCCCGAGGCAATGGAGGACTCATTCGATTTTAGGAGATGAGTGATATCGTGGTAAACGAATAACTGCTGCATGAGCTTGTATATGTGTGGGACATCGGATTCAATGGCAACCCTAATTCTGGAAAAAAGTTTTTGGTTGAAGGTTTCTCCATTAGATGATTAAATAGGAGAAATTAAAGCCATGAAACATAATATAATATGATACGAATAAAATTACTATTCAAAGTTAGGTATATTGTTATCTTGATCATATAGTAAGCCCTTTTATAGAAACTTGCAAATGCATGCATGTGGTTATGATTTTTCGATGAATTTAATGATAGAGATACATAAAAGACCTCACTGTTGAAATCAACAAAGTACTTCAGATGTTTATTTTTACGTGTCTAGTATTTTATAATGAAATTTTTATTTTTATTTGTCAGTTTTAACATGCTAAGAAAAAAATAATTTTTTATTCCTCAGATGATTTTTCCAAAGCAAAGACTATATATTCGATCACTTGATATGAATATGAATATTATAATAAAATATTCATATTAATTATTACTTATTTCTTAAGAGACGTATCAAATTCAAAGCAAAATCAGTAAAAGTGAAGAGAGTTATGTAATTGTTTTAATTAAAAGACGTATCAAATTCAAAGTAAACAAGTATAAGTGAAGAGATCAGTTACGTAATTGTTCTAATTAATTGATATATTTCAAAAGAGTCGGCAAATTAGTTACATGAATTGAACTACTTATAATTATTAAAAACGATGTTTTCTCTTCTTTTTATTGAAAACAATTTTTTCTGTCTTGTCTATATTATAGTGAAAATGAATTTGAATGAAATTATACAATTTAATATTGAATTGGTAAAATATGGTGGCAATTCAGATATCAACTTAATTTAGATGAACTTTCGCATATAGCCACTCAAAAATAGCATAATTACGCTCCATAGTTATAATTTGCTAATTACAATTCGTAGCTACATGTTATAGGGAGGAGAGTGGTGAGCGAGACTGGGAAAGGGAGGAGAGAGGCGAACGAGCGAGGGTAGAGAGTGGGAGAGAGGTGAATTGTATATGTATATCGGTTAGATAATTGTATATTATACATATGTATTTGTATATTCTGGCGAGAGAGATTGGGAGAGGGAGGAGAGAGGCGAGCGAGATTGGGAGAGGGAGGAGAGAGGCGAGCGAGATTGGGAGAGGCGAGTGAGAGAGGACAATAATTTGTATAATTCACATCTCGTTTATATAATTCACAGCTACGTTTGTATAATTCACGTATTTTTGTATAATTGAGTAATATAAAGTCTAGAATTATACAAATATAATAAAACTCGAAATAACGAATTGATACAAACATAAACATATGAACTTTAAACAATTATACAAAAAAAATTATAGTAATACTATCCAATGAGACATGTCATTTCAATTTTTTACTGTCCAACTTTAGTATTATATATAAATATAGATCTTTAGAAGAAGAAATGAGGTAAAAATTTAAAAAAAAATTGACAGATCAAATTTTGTAAAAAATAAAATGCAATGCTTATAAAGTTATAATAGTTAGTTCCTTAGGTTAAATAAATAAATCAAAGAAGATAAAAAGAACAAAGGAAAATGAGTGATTAAGGTAAATGGTATAAATTACATTAATGATGAAATTAAGGAAAGGCAGAAAAAGAAATTAATGGCATTGATAATGACAGTAATTAAATATAATCATTTCAAATATAAAACTATAAGGTAAAAATTTTGGTCTTCTAAAATTAGGGAAGAACCCAAAAAAATTTAAAAAGACAAATAACAAATATCTTATTTATAGTTT
The DNA here is from genome assembly GCA_029582245.1 of Solanum etuberosum. Taxonomy (NCBI): domain Eukaryota; kingdom Viridiplantae; phylum Streptophyta; class Magnoliopsida; order Solanales; family Solanaceae; genus Solanum; species Solanum etuberosum. Next base: position 11,772 of record JAJONR010004966.1, on the reverse strand, counting down.
AAAAATTGTTATACTGTTAAGTAGTATTTATATATTTATATATAGCTAGTTAGAAATAGTTTATATTAGTTCTTTGCTTTCCTTTTATTATAATATGAATAAATTTAAGATTTTGAATTATTTTAATAGTCATAATTAATGAAATGGTCCCATTCACTAAATACTATTTGAACATTTAACAAAAATTAAGCGTGTCATTGAATATTACTAAACAAATTTGTAGCGGGGATGTATATATATATATATATATATATATATATATATATATATATGTTAAAGATCTAAACTTTAATTACAGACACATAAATAAAATATAAATCAGAAAAATACTTGTAATAAAAAAAGAAATTAATAGAATAAAAAAGTTGAAATAAATAATGTGAGCACTAATTTTGGCTCCTTTCAAATCATAAATTTTTTATTCTCCTTCTAATTTTATGAATTCCATAAATAAATTGATTTTTTCTTTAAATAATTCTTCCTTTACTATTCTCTTAATTTAATATGAATTCCATAAATAGATAATTCTTCTAAATAATTCTTCTTGGCCTTTGAACACTCATCACTCTTCCTATAAATTTTTCAATCAAGTTAATTTTTTCTCAGCATGTATCTTTTTGTTAAAGGAATTATAGTATAATATCCTTTCAAAAAGTCTATTATTTTGAGAAAAAATGTTTGTTGCATGACCTTTCTTTTTATACCAATATACTTTATCTTTCTCTTCCACTTCTTTTTGGATGGAGTAGAATTATGTATGCCAATAGATATGTAATATCAAATGTTGACATTCACGGATAATAATAGAACGGTACACACCATTTTTTCATATTATAAATTGATAGATGTGAAGAAGTAGAAGAAATGGAAGAAGAATAGTGAAATCAAGGAGTTCATTGTTATTGGTTATGGATACTCATATCTTTTTAATTTATAGGCAAAATTTATAACAGTTTTGGCAAATGAAAAGTTTTTTGTTTTGAAAATGAAAAGTTTTTTTTTGTTTTTTCATCTTCCATTTACTTAAATGTATAGTAATTTAAGGGATATTTTAAGAGGAGGTGATTAATTGAGTAAGACCTTTAAGTTTTTGAAAATATAAATTAAAAAATAGAAAAAAATTCAAAAAAAAGGAGATAAAAGATAAATCAAATGCTGATCATAGAAGGGTGCCACATCATATTGTTTATATCCAGCTATATATATTTGAATTTAGAACAGATATTGTGAAAAAAATTATACATAAGAGAAGATAATTATTATTATTGTTGATTTTTGGACTTGTGATCTTTGTAAAATTATATATATTTGAAAGTTTGTTATAGCATGTAATAACACGTATTTATTTATATAAAATATATATATGTAATTTATTAATATGGCGTTTTAGGATACTTCTGTAACATCTCGCTATTTGAAAGAACTAGAAAGAGCTAAAATTAGAAAGAGTTGTTTTTGGAAAGAATGAAAAATCTGGAAAATTGGTTAAGTTAAGTTTGAGTTTTTGGTCAACTTCAAACAACCATAACTCCTAGCTCAGGATGATTTAGGGGTGCTTCCAGATACTGTAGGAAATATCTTGGAATTATCTTTCCAACGCCGCCGAGTTTACGCGATTCCGAGTTTGTATGAGTGAGATATCCCCATTTGAAGTTGGGTTGTTCAAATAAGGAAAGTCTAAACCGAATTTTAGAAGGGCGTTTTAGTCTTTTCTTTACCCAATTGTTTTATTTCGTTTTGGTAATTAAGTTAGTGTCTAATCAGAATTAGATCAGTTTACGCTTTTACCAAAACAAGTTAGGGTTTTGAGAGAAGAGAGAAGAGAGAAGAAGAGGAGAAAAGAGGAGAAGGAGCAAGAATCGTCAAGATCTTCAAGAATCGCTTGTGGATTTCGTCAAGGGGTGATCCCTACGAGGTATGTGAGATCACATAGTGTTGGGTTAGTTCACCCACGCTCCAATCATGATTTATTTCAGCGTATTGTCGTTCTTGAGATTAGAGAAATTGAGTTCTTGATGAATATTGTTGAAAGTTTCGTTTGAATCTTGATTGATGAGTTGTTGAGAAGTTCTTGAGTTTGATTAATGTAATTTAGGTGTTGTTCGGAGTAGATTCTTACATATTTTGTTCATGTAGTCAAATCTAAGTGTTTGGAGAAAGAACCAAGTTGAACTAGAGGGTTTAGAGTTGAAAAACGAGCAATAAAAGTCGGAGGTCACCTGGGCAGGGGCCTGGGGCGCCGCCCCAGCCAATGCACCTCAAAAGAGGCTCTGAAGTTTGGGCTCTGAGGCGCTGCGCCAGCCAGCGCGCCCCAACCCAGTCCCAGAAGTTCAAGGGCTGGCGCTCACGTCGCTCAGAGCGCCGGGGACGCCAGTTCTTTCCATTCTTCCCCCATCTTTCCGTACTAGTTGCTTAGCAACGTACCTATGTTTTCTAGTTGATTCCAACACTCTAAGGTACGTTTAAACATCATGAAATCATCCATAAACATGAGATCATGAACCTTGAATCCATAATTCAATTCAAGGAAAGTTAAGATCAAAGTCAAGAGAAGTAAGAGTCAAGTCAAGAGAAGTTCTTAGAGTTTTCCAAAAGTCTTTTCCAAATGTTTTAACTTTGTTTTAAGATATAAAGTTCAAGTTGAGTAATGAGTAAAGAGTAAAGCTTGAAGTTCATTTTCTTCAAAAGAGTATATTGGGACTACGTATTCTCAAAGAGTAAATGTTTTCACATTTAAACAAGAAAGGAAACTTTGATTTCCAACAGAGCCTTTGAGCTAGTTTTTCAGTCAAGAGTAAATGCTTTCACAATTAAGCAAGAGAGGAAACTTTGATTTTCAAGAGAGCCTTTGAGCTAAATTTTGAGCAATTATCTCAAACCACAGAAAGAAGTATGTTTTTAAACATAAGAGCTAGTATTATATTTTGGGAGTAGTATTGAGCACCGATATGGGGGAGAGTTCAGACAACTCCCAGCCCCCATAAACTATGTAGCCATCATGAGTAGAAAAGGGTCATACTTTTTAGATGATTCCTTAGTGCTATTTAGCATATACTAGTGGATCCACTTAGTAGTCAGGTTCTATACCCTCAGCAACGTATAGGACGGCCCTGGCAGCGTGAGGCAAAACGTTGTATCATCACAATAGCTCTTACGTGATGGTTGTCGGTTAGAGAAACTCCCACAACAGTATTATTTTATATTTTTATATACATTTCAGAGTTTACATTGTATCTTTGCATACATACAGAGTTACTATTGTATTTCTAAATACACAGAGGATATTCATATTTTAAGGCTTTTCTTTATAATGCACTTATTTACATTGCTTTATATTGAAATGAGTTGAGTTGAGTTGAGTTGAGTTAAGACCAGGTTTGTTCTTTCAGTTCCTTTCAAGCTTATGTCTTGTTTTAGTTTTCCCCTCGCATGCTCGTACATTCAATGTACTGATGCCAGTTGGTCTGCATCTTATTATGATGCAGATACATGTAACCAGGATCAACATCCAACGCTTCGTTGATCCAGTTGAGCTCCAGAGTTTGTTGGTGAGCCTCCTTGCTTCCGGAGGATCCCCTTTTTATTGCTTTCAATATTTTAGTTAATTAGGATGTCGTGGGTCTTGTCCCGACGTCCATCTCAGTTGTTTGGAGGCTTCATAGATAGTAATTGATGTTAGTTCTTGAGTCTTTCCATTTCAGTTATGTTTGAGACTTGATTTGTCACTTTGGCCAGTGAATGTTTACTTTAATATATTCTAATTATCTATTAAGAAGTTCAGTTTACTTTTTAAAGTATTTCTTGTATTTAAGTCTTCCGCTAAGAGTTAAGCCAGGCCAAGGATTCGTTTGGGACCAGCAATGGTTCTCGAGTGCCAGTCTCGCCCAGGGTGTAGGCTCGGGGCGTGACAACTTATATACCTCATTTATGAATCATAGTTTGTATATTTGATAAGATTGTTGAAGAGTTGGATAAGTTTTAATAGTTTACATAAATTATGAGATTTTCATTATTACGGAAAAAAAATATAACTTATGTAAATCAAATTGCATGCCCAGACAAATTTCAACTTCAGGTCATTTGCACTTTTTGACCTATTTTCTGTTGGTCTTTATTTTTTACTCCTAATGACAAACAACTTTTTTCGGAGAAATAAGTTTATTATTTTATTTCATAATATCCCTCAAGTTATGTCGAGCGTGATTTCAGTTTCTAAAGTTTGTGTACCCTATTAGGCATGAGTTCGATTATTATGTATTATATGTATTATCATCCTTTGAATATAATAAATACAATGTCTTGAAAAAATGTAATATGAAAATGACTATAATTAATGATAAGGGTAAATTAGGAACTAAGTTTAAAATTATCTATTGATTTCATAAAATAAACAAGTATTATTAAACATGTTAAAATAATATAGTGGACAACTATTGTTGAACGGATGGACCAATAAGGATACCAACATTGAAGTCGCTCTACGCACATTACATGGTAACAACACCTATATTTTCATATTTAATTTCTCCCTCTAACTATACTAGTTATAGGAACTCATGTCAACATAGATTCAATATATGTTTCTCTCATTATCTTAATTTATGCGACACAAATAAAATTTAGAAAAAATATTGAAAGTTATTAATTATTGTAATTTATATTATTTTTTCGTCATTATCAAATATTATGTTTTACTGTCTTTATCCTACTTATGTGCCACATATGAAATTTGGAGAATCAACTAAAGTTTTTTTTATGATTTTTAAATATTTTAAATTATTAATTATTATCATTTATAATACTTTTATTTTTTTGTAATCTTTAAATAATACATGTTATTTTCATTATATCTCAATTATATGGCACACCAAAGGTCGATGAATAGACAGGAGATTGACATGTCTTTGGAGACGTACATATAGAATTTCAAAAGTCAACCAAAATTATTTTCTAAGAAATATATTAAATTGATAATTCATGTGATTTATAGTTTTTTTTATGTAATTTTTAAATATATATCAAAATATTTTAAGTTATTAATTTGATTTATAATATTTTAAACATAATTTTAAAATATAGAACGGATTAAAAAGATGTATTATTTAAAGATTACATAAAACTAAAAGTATTATTTAAAAAAACATAATCTTAAAATATAGAAAGGTGCAATGCTTAAAGAGAATGCAATTAAATGGAAAAAATTGGCTAGGGAAATTCAGACAAGAATATTGAAGAATTTCGAACACTTTTATTTTTAGCCTCTCATCTTTTCTAGAGAAGCAAAACTCGAACGGATAGAACAGATGGTCCAACTACATAACTTTTTCTTTTTCATTACTTCTGTGGTCGTGCCTCATGGCATGGCAATTCGTCGAGTTCAATTCAAGGTGCACCTTGCTTCTTTTTTTCAGGTAGCTTTTTCTTACGCCTATTTAGCTAGTGGGGAATTAGTCATAGCCGAAATTCGTCGAAGGGATAAAACCAAAATAACGCTCAAACAAATTTCAACTTCAACTTTTTGTCCTATTTTGTGTTGGTCTTATTTTTATTTCTTATACAAATAACTTTTTCGTTAGAAATAACTTTATATTTTTGTTTCATGATATATTATGTCCGAACATGCATGAAGTTATGGTGTATATTCTAACAAAAATTCAAAAGCATAAGAATCGAAAGTATATATATATTCTAGCGATTGAATTTGAAAAGCATGAGAATTAAAATACCTTTTAGATTATGCATAAATAATTCAAAAACACATTGAAGAATTTGTATATGTAAATCATACAAGTGGATGAGAAGCAATAAGGCAAAAGTTTATTGGCTAAAGTTTAAATAGTTTTGCTATATTCTATTAATATATACATACAACTTATCTCGAATTTGAATATACGTCTGAATTTTTCGATAATTGCAATTTCGAATCAAAATTAGTCAACTGTTTCTTCTCCTTCGATACTTCCTCCTTAACATGCACTGTGATATCGTTCATATCTTTTTTCTTCCCCCATAAAAAACTATAGAGTCCGATAACGGCCGCAATCGAACCCATAACTCTGATAAAAAATAAAAAAAAGTTTATATTCATGATATCTAATTTAAAGGATACGATATATCAGAAGGAAATGAAAGATTTTTAAAATTTAAGGTTTTAAACATGTCGTATGTGCATGTGACTATAAAAAAAAAAATCCAATAAATAATAAAATATAACTTACGTTCCAATGTATAATTTTTCACCAAGCAATGTCCAACTGAGAAAGGCAGAAAATATTAATTGCAAGGGAAGGAACATAGAGACATATAAAGGTCCTTTTCTTTTGATGCACCATGTAACCAAATATAATGCTAGTGCTGAGCTCACAATTCCCTAAGATAAATAAGAAAAAAAACTGTAAGTAATAATAATAATTATAAAAAAAAGTGACATCACAAAATGTTACATGCTCAAGAAAGTCTAAATAAGCAAAGACAATAATAACAAAGGAAGATAATCAGGACGAGACGAGTTGTTTATCATAAAATAATTATTTTTTTTGTGAGATAATGTGTATTATATGTTTACTATTATTAGAGTATCCAACAATATTGCTTGCTTGTTGTTAGTAATTAACATATATATTCATGTTAAAGATTTTGGTGTTCCTTTACGTTTAAATTCTGAATTTGCCTCTGTTCGTATCTTAGTGATGATTGAGACTATGCTTAGTATGAAAAATCTTTTAGACCTAAAAATGTTAAGAGTGATATAAAATATGGTTTATATTATAGATTTTCATTTGTATAAAAAAAATTTTGAAATATAAATATGAAAAGTGAAAACATATATACTTACATTGTAAAGAACAGAAAAAGCTCTGATGGGGTTCAAAGACCAGGCAGTTTTGTCATCATGATTTACACAAATTGCAACAATTACACACTCCAAGCTTGCCATGAAGAACATCAATGTTGTGCTTGTATATGGAGCTGCATACCTCTTATTAACACTTGGCTAACTCCAAAATAAAAAAAAATAAGAACAAAAAAAGGGTAGGTAGTACTTCCTCCGTCTCAATTTATATTTCATATTTCGCGAGTCAAACAAGTTTTTCTTTGACCGTGTTTCCTTCATATGCCTTTTTTAAAAAAAAAAACAAAAAAAAACTTAATAGATTCTACATATGTCTGAATATACGAAAAAAAGGGAGTTGCTCGAATGGTAAGCACCCTCACTTCCGAACTTAAGGTTGTGAATTTGAGTTACCAAGGGAGCATAGGTGAGAGCTTACAAAAAAAATGTCTGAATATGCAGTCTAAGAAATTTGACTCTCGAAATTCGAACGATGTCACATAAATTGAGACTGAAAAAATAATATTTAATTAAGAGGAAGATTAGTAATATTACTTGTATGATTAACCATAAAGAATAAACCATAGTGCTGATTATGACTAGAAAGGGTCCATTGAAGAAGTTGCCATGACTATTATTTTTGCTTGTATTATGTTGTGAATATTTCCAATGAATTCCCAATTTTCCAATCACAACTTTTCCATGATATAATGATAACAACATAGCTCCACCAATGCACATTATTGTCCCCATCATTTTGGCTTGTCCTGCTTTAGTTTTTAGTCCTAGTTTTTCAAGCCTACATATATGTAAAATAAAGGTTTCAAATTAATTAGATATGTTTTTTGGTTGTTGAGAAATTTACATATTTACTCAAAAAGGACTATGAGAGAATGAATATAAGTTATATACATTATTTATCATATTGATAGTATTAATGTAACTTGACATGTTATGTCTGAAGAAAATAAATTTTGAGCGTAACTCAATTCAAAAGAATAGTTTATGTGGCGATAATTGTTAAAGATCATAAAAAGAGTCAATTGTCCATCACACATACGATGCGGGACTACTAGAATCTTTCACAAGTCCTGACTTGTCAACTGGAATGTAATTAATCTATTTTTTGCACATATATACCTACTTTAGACATATATAATGTCTGAAGTTAAGTTTGACAAAACCAAACTCCAGACAAAATATTTGAAGTTACATAAAAGTAAGATTCATGCATTCTGCCTAAAGTTCAGACGAAAATAACTGAATGGTTGAAGTTCAGGCCATATGAAACTTTGTCTAGACTAAATTCAGACATCATATATCTGAAGTTGTCTTAAACTAATTACAACTTACACGTGTAAAAAATAATAATCTAAAAGGCGAACACAAATTATATGATGGTGTCAAAATTGGATATCCATGCATTTTGCCCCATATTACGACAATAAATCTTGAATCTAACTCAAATCCAAAATTTAATCCATAATATAAGGATACCCTAATACCTAATAAACCATCTATTACTCTACATTTAATTAGTATATTTTAAGTGATCTAGTTGTGTTAATTATTTTATAATTTCACTACATAAAACATAAAATAAAAAATATTACCTGCAAATGAGGGCAAGAAGAAATGTATTTGCTGGAATTAAATTAGCCATAGCTGTTGTAATAGTTGCTGTTGAATTTTTTAATCCTATAATACAAGTCATTTGCATTGCTGTTACCCTGCAATTATCACACCAACAAATCATATCAATTATAATTTAATTAATTATCCTTTAAGTAATTTGATTTAATTAAAAAATATTAATCATGTGTAAAGGACAATTAATTTTGGAAATTAAAGTGATTGCTTACCCCAAAACAGAACATAAGAAAATTAGGAAAAGGGTAAATGGTGTCAACTTAGGCCTTGTTTTCCTGTGTGGTGGGACACAATCATTAGTTAGCAATATAATAATCGTATATATATTCAGTGTAATTCTACGAGTACTATCTGAAAAAAATTAAAATATATGCACAAATAGGATTGTTTTCAAAAGATGGTTGACTCAAGTGTGGTAAATTAAAATAGTCAATTAATACGGAAAGCAATACACGACATTCAGAAAAAGAACAATAATAATAACGAAATAATACAGAAACACAAAAGATAATAGATGATAACAGATATCAAAAACAAGAAACTACATGTATAAGACTAATACTACAAACAACTACGATGCTTCGAGACTCACACCGTACCTAATCTGTTACGAATCTAGCCACGATGGAGGGCCCAATTGATATACTGTCAAATTACATTTGAGACCCTAGTTAAAGGAATGAGCATGTGCACTAAAGATGTCTATATAAAGAGGATAAATTATCTCATTAGGGTTATGCTATGAATTATATTATTTTCTTTTAATTAGCTATTTTGAAATAGCAGTCTGAAATCTCCCTTTTCTATTTTCCTTTTGTTCTTTCATCAGCTAGTAAGTGTTTTTCTATGATCAATACAAACCTTAGTTTGTTACATAATCATGCTGAAAGCAAGCCAAAATTCAACTATCTATTAATATTCTATCCTAATCTGTGATTTCCATGCATTCATTAGTTAGCAAAGAATTATTTTATTATGAACCAAAGAAAGGGAAGGACGAGATATGATTAAAGGATATAAACATCTAATATTTGGTGTTTGGTGTGATGGAGAATATTGTTTTTGAAAATGTGATTTGGTATTTGAATCAGTGAGTGAAATTGTTTTATGACTAAATATATATTAAAACTTAATAATTAACGATGATAGGAAATTACAGAATATTTTAATGAGATATTATTCTTAAAGAAATATATCGAATCAGATGTGATTATAAGCATCATTTATAACAACATTTCACTATATTAATAACTATATGTTTTTTGTTTTGGGGAATTGATAATTTAACAAGATTTTATTATAGCAATTAAAATATCAAAATAAGACAAACGATGTTATTATATAAAAAGATTAAAATATATTGTATCGTACGATCCATGCATGTGAATGTGTGCATTGCGTGGCTGTATTAATGAGCCTCTAGTTTGACTATTTTTTCTGTCTCAAAGGAAAATTAAGGATTAACTACAAGGGTACGATTAAATAATAACAATAATAATAATAATAATAAGTAGAAAAAGACCAGTTAAAAGTATGTCTTTTTTTTTTTAAAAAAAAAATGGAGGTAGGAAGTAACAAGGTGAGAATCGAACTCTCACAAATAAGATAAAAATTCAAGTAATTAATTAACTAAGCTACTAAGATTATTTTTTTTTTAAAGTGGTATATTTCTTGAGTGAAGAAGGTATGAAGCAATAAAGAAAATGTGAAACAATATTATGAGTTATTGAGTAATTAATTGAGATGTGTAACTAAAAATATAATTTATCAGCATATTTAAAAATAAAAAATTGACGATGAATGGAACAAAATATATTTTTGTATATAACTACCGAAGAATACGAAGCAACAGATGAAGTTTCTCTTTTCTTAATCATAAGTCGCAATTTTAAGTTCTGAGTATGAAAAAATCTTAAGACGAAGCATTTTTTCTTAATGAACCAATACGTATTCGAATTAGTCGAACTCCAACTTACTGAAAAATTGCAAGTTTGAATAAGAAATTACCTTTTAAAAAAGTAAGCAAAAGGTGCAATAGAAATGGTGGCAAAAATTTGTCTATAGGATAAGTGAACATAAGGGTCCATGCCTTCATCCATTACAAGCTTTGATATAATAGCTGTGCCTGCATAACCTCATTGAACTACCTCCATTAACAACAATGGCAATACATCTTTACCCATTTTTTCCAATAAAAAAATATTATTTATGTATATAAATTCTCTATATACACCAATTAGCTTTATGAGAGAATTGTTTTGGTTTTTTTTGGGTATTGGGGGATGGGGGGGAGGGGGGTGGAGAGTGGGGATGAGTGTTAGAAGGATGGAAGTTCTTATAGATGACAAGTAGTTAGCTGCTGCTTTCCTCTATCTCAATTTATGTGATACATTTCAAATTTTGAGATTAAAATAAGTTTATTTTTTACTGTAAATTTTTTATATATTTTTTAAATATTTTGAATTATCAATTATTGTGACTTATAGTACTTTTTACGTAGTTTACAAATATATAAATTTTATTTTGAAAATTTTGAAGATTCCATGAGCAAATTCTCTGTCAAACTTAAACTTTTTGACTTTCAAAAACTGAAATGTGTCACATAAATTGGGACAGAGGGGAGTACAAGTTTAATTTTGAGCCGCAGATAATATTTGGTCAAACTTTTTAAAATGGTTTTAAGTAAATATTTTTTCAATAAACGTACTTTTGTGCATAAACTATTTTTTTAGCTTTTGAAAAACAACTTCTATTACTCTTTAGAAAAGATTTATTTTCTCCTAAAAACTTAGTCATATACTTTACTTTTATAAAATAAGCACGTTTGATCTTCTAAAAATTTGATCAAACAAATTATTAGTACCGTGCGCCTGATTCTGATAATCAATGTTGACACCCAATTTTGGCCTAACATTTTCAAAATTCGCAACTTTTAAGTTTTATTTATTTAAATACTTATTTCTGCTAAATTGTATTTTTCACATGTAGTTAGTTACGTTGATTATATTTTTTAATATTCATTTTATTCGTTACATTTGTTAATATTCACTTTTGATATTTTGCACAGTCTAGAAATTCATGCAGATATTTTATTACGCTAGTGGTTTTAGCCCACGGTTTTAAGATAGTGGTATTGTACTATTGGTGGTTTTCAATTTTCTATTTAAAGAATAGCTTAGTCATTAAGTTAGGGGGTGGTGGATAAAATTTAAGGGGTAAATTTTCAGATTTTTTAGTCTTTAGAAATTTTTTTAGAGTTCATAATTTTCCGGTGACAAGCTCACCGGAGC